>JASKGM010003956.1:0-12086 GCA_034509205.1 Ceratonia siliqua
GTTCAAAACTAAAATTTCACCATTTTCATGAAAACATCATAGATTTTCATCATTCCCATGGAAACATTGCAAATTTCTACCGTTTCCATACAAATATTAATAGAAGAGGTTCAAAGGAGAAAAAATAGATTTTACACGTTCTATTGTCAATTAATTTAAATTTTTTAATAATTTTTATTAATTATGTATTATATAATTTGAGACTTAAAATATAATATATAATTTACATTAAATTTTATGTATACTAAATATTATCAAAATTTATAAATATTGATCATATCAATATTATTTAAATAAAAATATAATTATTTAATATTATATTATTTAATTTTATATATTCTTATTATTATTATGACGTTAGAAACTTAAAATTTTTTAAATTTAAAAATAATTATTATTTAAACATTTATTTAAAAAAAATTTATTTCTACAAAATTTTTAAAATATTTTTGAATCGTTTCCATTTACCAAAATCATATCTTGAAAAAAAGTATTTAGTTCCTTGGTCAATAGCTACTATGATTTCCGTGGAACAAGTCCATTTAATTTTTTTCTCTTATAAAAAAGAATAAAGAGCTCAATTATATTTTGTAGATTATAATATTTTGTACTATCTAAATTATGTAAAATATACAATTTATTTTATAAATATAGAAATACATTTAAAGTATTTGATCACTAACACCATGACACAATAAATGGTTTGCGTGTGGAGATATATACAATTGAGAGGGTGTATAATATATACACAAAAAGAATTGGTTTATTATAATTTATATTCTCTTCTGCACGGCAATAAGTAATACAAAGAAAATAGGAGAAACAAGAAAAAGAATATACGGCAGAGCTTGATTCATTGCACTCTCTTGAGCTGCATCGTCTTCTAAAGGATACTCGGACTTGTCTTGTATAAATGCATCAAAATAATTCTGGTATCCTGTGTTCTTGAAAGAAAATGGATATCCCGTGGTCACCTTCATCATTTCCATAGCCTGCCAGGATTGTAACCCATCATGAAAGCAAGTGGAAAAACAAATCAATGCCTGTTTTTTCTCTGAGGGGCTTACGCAGAGAAGTCAGGTGGGAGGAGGGGCTGCAAAGGAGGGTTGCGGAGGACTCCATTTCAAAAAGTAGAAGATTTTGCCAAAAAATAAAAAAAGCATGGTCGCCTGATCCGGTTGGGTTCCGGACTTTATTTTGCATAGAAATTTGTCAGATTTCGACTTGGGATCCTTTAAAAACTGACAAAAATCAGGCCCGGGATCCAGCCACATGGGAAACTCCATGGGGTGTATAAATACTAGGCAAAGACAGTAGTCAGGCCTTGTTATTTAGTAGGGGGACTATTTTTTTCAGAATTTTTAAAAATTTTTAAAAATTTTTTTTAAAATTTTTTTACATTCCTTTTACTATTCATTCATAATTTTTTTTACTATTCATTTGTAATTTAAAAAATTCTTCAAAAAATACAAAAATATCTCAAAAATTCTGAAAAAAAATTCATGATATAAAAATTAATTAATTAATTTTAAAAAATAAAAAAATATATATAAAAACTCCCCTACCCCTAGCAACGCCCTATTTAGTAAATCTTGTCACACCATGATTATCGGCAAAACTAAGTTGACAGTTATAGAACAGATTGCCCAACAAAAATTACCTGAAAGCTGAACATGAGTTGTCTTGCTTTCTTGCTCACTTTAGCATTTGGATGGGATTGAAGTTTCTCATACATAAGTCGAGCCTCATTGGACCTGTCAATTTGTCAAACTATGTTCGGAAATCTTAAATCATAAATTAGAGCAAACAATTATGAGATTACCAAAATAATAATAATAATAATAATAATAATAATAATCAGAACCTACCTCTCCTTTCAAATCGGAGGCTATTGTTGTCTCTACTTAAATTCCCAGTTATAACAAACACAGTCAAATCTACTAGGACTATCATGGAATGGGGAATATATGATCAAAACTAGCAGACTTGTCAATATACTGCAGCAGCAACTTCTTATTCTCTAACTCCTAAAATTCAAAATCTGTAGTTTTTCTTTTTCTTTATGGCCATAGATTGGAATTTTGCAAATTTCAAACTGTTAAATCAGTTGAAGCCCATCTGACTCATTGACAAAGCCGCTATTTCACTCTAAACTTCTTAGTTCTTACAACTCTACCATCTTGTCCCCTTCATCAGGCAGAAAATCTTGGGTTAGGAACAGGCACCTTCACTAAGGGTCAAATTACAGTTCTTTGATGGGAAAGATCCCTGTTGCCAGAAATCACAACATGGCCTAAGACACCTTTTTTAGCCAGAAGGCAGGAATGCCTGGTTGGGGTTGAGTTTGGGAGTCAGATCTCAATATTCCCAATGCAATTTTTTGCTTTCTTTGCATGAGGGGGTGGCAGAGACAATGTTCTTGTTGAAAATTTAGTGTCATTGTAATACATCAAGAGCCTTGGTTGTGATAAATTTCCAATTTGGTTCAAACTTCCAAGAAAGATATACAAATAGAATTAATCATACAATTAATTTAAATATCATAAACATTGAGTATCAGTATAAAGAAAAAGAGAATAAGATCCCTAAAGGTTTTTTTAATTGCTTATACAGTCAAATTTTATATAGAAAAATTTACACTAATAATTACAATGCAAATGGGTTTCACTGGCAAACCATCATTAAGTTTTAACAGCATTTCAAACATGAAGACAGTAATATAGGTGATGATACCACCAAGACATGAAATTACATTTGTTCAGATAGGGGCCTAAAATTTCTAACAAGACCTGATTGGGGCAGCGACTTTGGACATCATATGGCATATTTTTAAAATGATTTAACTTTTTGTCATTTTAACTTAAAGACATTAGGCACAGTTTTGGATTAGAACACAAATACAATACACAGACCTGAATAACACTATGATCTAGTAAGTTCCATGGGAAGTTTATAGATGTCAAGCTTTTTAATATACCTGCTGAGGGAGTCTTGACAAATTGACCACTGCAAAGCAGCTAATCCATGCAGCTCGCTCTGCAGATACATAATTCATGTCAGGCATATATCCCTCCAAAAGAAACAAGAGCTGTTTATTTTTTTCAGTTTCCCTAGTAGACAAAGAGGGAGATTACATTAACTACTTTTTTAGGGAAAAATATAACTAGCACTTCTTTATTTGTTGGTAATTAGTTTACATAAATGTAGTTTACATAAAAGCAATTACCTGGAAATTTAATTTATCCATAACCTTTTCAAAGTAGGGCATTGCTTCCTTCAGCTTTCCCGCATTCATAAATGAGTTACCATCCTTCAATGCCTAAAAATATATGTTATTTGGGAAATTATACTCTGTTACTAAGTAATAAATATAAAGAATTTGAATACATAAGAACAGAGCTTGGGGAATGTTTGAAATTATATTGACACATAATTTCATGATACTAACTGCTCATTATATAAATTGAATTTCTGCCCATATTTTATGTGAAAATTAGATAATTTGAGAACTTATCTTATTCAATTCTCATATCGACAACAGCATGTTTGCATAAAAATATCATTTTTCAAGTTGTATGTTTCCTATTCTTTTTCTTTGGTAAATTGTTTAGAAAGGACAGACCATTAAGAAAAATATGCCTCTGTAATAGGCAAATATTTATCTTTGCAAAGAAAACAACGTAAAGCCTCATAATGCAGCCAACTTCCATGATTCCAGAATGAACTTTGAGAATTTTAGCAATAACTTAGTTCAAAGTCAATTTATCATATGCTAACAGACTAAGTCTACATCTTATTTTCAATAAGTCAAGAAACTAAAACCCATTCAGCTACCAAAAGTTAATTTGTTGTTAAAACTCAACAATCAGCAATTATGGAATCAAAGAGATTCATCAATATGCATACACATATAAGAATAAGAAAACTGATGCTGAAAGGAAGAAGATAAGAGCTGTAGTTCGAGACACCATTATATATACTTACCTCCTCACACTCAGATTTTAGCTTTGCATCAATATATAACCCAGTTTTCTTCTTGTAGGCTGCAAGTAACTGTTTTGTTCGTGCTTCTTTAGCAGCCTTTTCTTCTGCAGTCTCTAGAACCTCTCCAGGACGTATTGTTCTTCCACCACCAAACTGAAACAACAACAAAAAAACCACAAAAATAGATAACAAGGAAGGCAAAATGAGAAAGGGAAGTCCTGAACAAGTGGGGACTCCGTGTGAGAAGATTAAAAGTTGCTAAATTACAGAGCTCAGTATCAAATATCATACTGTTTTTGAAATATTGC
This sequence comes from Ceratonia siliqua, assembly GCA_034509205.1. NCBI lineage: Eukaryota > Viridiplantae > Streptophyta > Magnoliopsida > Fabales > Fabaceae > Ceratonia > Ceratonia siliqua. The sequence goes on from JASKGM010003956.1 coordinate 4,293, forward strand.
TGGGTCTAGGAAAGACGCCCCATGTAGAAACTTTTGGCTTGTAAAGTTCTGATTCATTTTCCTCAGTCTGTTCAGGGTTTGAAGCTGTTGCAGCATCAAACTTGCTTGTGTCCCCAACAATCAGCTCCACCTGAGGCAAATCACTATTTGAGAAGGGGTCTGAAATAGGAACCAATCCAGGTGGCAGTCCCTTGGTCTTCTTCTTATCCGCAAATTCAAGCCCTATAAAATCAATTCTCGAAACTGACAGTTCTCCCTTCTTACCAACAGTATTGTCCATAATATCATTTCGTAAAGGCCCCTCTCTCCCTCCCTGCAATCCTAAGAACCAATCCAAATACCCATTTTAGCATGAACTGCATTCTGAAAAACACATACCTTTTCACCATACACTGATTAAAATAAATCAATGCAAGAACTAATTCGTTATCAGCTTAGACACTCCAGTGAAACTACTGGTTAACTACACAAGATATGTCTATAGTAATACCTTGAATTGTTTCATTTGCACTGATACTCTTGTCACTAACCACAACCCCTTTATTGCTCTTATACTTTTTCGCCTTCTCCATTGCAATCTTCACAGACACTGGCACTTCCTTTTGCCCACCACCAACAACATTCTGGCCCAAACTGAGCCCGTCATACCCATTTGCCTTTTCAGCCGAATTCTCAGCAGAGCTTTGCTCAACTTTCAAATTGGAGTTCGATTTTAGGGATTCTCTGTACGCCTTGGCTTTGCTGAATGCGAGCTTCACAGGATCAATTGGACCCGGCTGAGCTTCGGGCGTGGTTTCTGGTGAAGTGGGTTCTGAAGATTCAGCATTGTCAGGGTTAAGAACACACACAGCTTTGATAGGCTTAATGGGTGAAGGCAGGCCGAGGTTTGTGGACGAAAAAAGAGAGGGTTTTGTGGGAGAGATTATGTTCAATGAAGAGAACCAAGAAGGCTGTAAAGAAGCCATAAGATTGATGGGAGAACTAGCACGTATTTGCGAGGGTGTTTGGAAGCTGGGAAAGGAATGAAGCCATTTGGGGAATGGAACAACTGAAGGGTCTGTTATTAGCGCCTGGTTACTGGTCGGATAAGGCAATAGCGAACGGTTGCCTCCGCTTCCTTCCCAGTTCCCAGTAAAGTGTTGTTACATGACATCTGTCCGTGGTAAAGTGCACGGTACTACGGTACTCCTGCAGTTGGACGAGTGACGTGACATTTTTCCCTTAAAAAACAAGAAAAACATTACAGTGGCATAATGATAATGGTATGACTATTTTACCCTTTTTACTGGTAGTAGGATTTTTCATTTTATTTTTTATTTTTTATTTTATTTTTTATATTAATAATTATTGTATATGTTATATATTTTTAAAAAAATTTTATTTATAAATAAATAACATCAAAAAAATTATAAACAAATAATATAATAAAATTTTAAAAAATTATATAATATAAATAATAATTAATTAATATTAAAAATTAAAAAATAAAACAACGAGATGTTAAAAACTATAATACCGCCTCCAAATAACAATATAGGCTAACACTATCCTATCGCCACTGTACAGTGACGGTAGGAATTACTATTTATCTTCCACTTCTAATTTTTTTATATTTTTTCTTATTTTTTTTATTTTTTTAAATTAAATAATTATTTTTTATGTTATATATTTTTTTAAGAATTTTTTAAAATTTTTTAAAATTTCTTTTAACATTTTTTACTTATGAATGAATAGTAGTTAAAAAATTATAGATAAATAATATAAGTAAATGTAAACAAATTTTAAAAAAAATTTAAAGAGATTTTAAAAATTTTTCAAAAAATTATATAATATAAAAAATAATTATTTAATTTAAAAAAACAAAAAAAAATTTTAAAAAGTAAACAAAGAACATAGCCTACCACCACAAAAATGTGGCGGTAGGCCAGTGTTCACCAACAATATAACATAGTATTATCTTAATTATAAAAGGATAATATTTAGGGGTAATATTTTTATTTTTTAAAATTAAAAATATAAATTTTTTTATTTTATTTATATTTCTTATTTTAAGAAATAAGTTAAAATGATTTTAAAAAAAATATTAAAAATTATTAAAAAATTTACATAAAACATTAATCAAAAAAAAATTCAAAAAACATAATAAAAAAACTAAAAAAAATCTTTTGATTTTTTTAATTTTTTTTAAATTCTTTAAATTTATTTCTTAAAATAAAAATTAAAAAACTAAAATTTATAATTTTAAAAATTAAAAACATCACCAAATTATAATCTTAAAGTAGGTGGCTACTCCCCTACCATGCCCGTTTTGGGCTGGTAGGAGAGTTTACAAATTTTAAAATAAAATATTTTATTTATTTTAATTTTTTTATAATAATAAATTAATTATAAATTTAAAAAAATTATACATTAAAAAAATAAAAATTTGAAGAAAACATAAAAAAAATATATAAAAACATCTCAATTTTTAAAAAAAATACTATAAATAAGAAATAATATAACTAACAAAAAAAAAATCAAAGATTAAATAACTTGAAAAAAAAAAGTGAATTAAGGGAAAAGGTAGCATAGTCTTCCAGAAGTATAGTACTCACAGAAATAATTTGAGACGTGTAAGATTTTTTATTGATAGGATTTTAACATAAGGAAAGTATAAGTTTGAATCTTTAATATTGAAGTTATTAATACTTAATGCTAAAAAGAATAAGACAGCTAATATTCTTAGATGGGATATATGTAAGATTATATAAATATTTAAAACAAAAAGTAATCCAAGAGTTAAAAATCTAAGGTTAAACATTTTTTTTTAGACAATAGTAACATCCTCAAGTAATTATGACTTACACCCTTAACTGTACAAATAACATTATTTAATGATTTTTATTTAGGGTTACATTGTAGCACTATGTCCCGATAAAAGCATCATTTTTTACTTTTTTTTTAAATAATTCTTATAATTTGTAAATAAAGCCTTCCTTATTTACAACTATGGAATTTCTACAACATTTATCAACCATCGCATCTCCTTCGATGATGTCATTATCGTCAATGGATTTCTTCCACCCAAATTTTGTCTCACCTTCTTCCTCATTCCTTCTCGATTTTCATTTTTCCTTTTGTAAATAACACAAATATTTTACTATCTATCCCTAATACTCAGTATTAGCCTGGTAAATCCTATTAAAGGCAAGGATGGAAGGGGGCGAAGAGAAAGAACACAAGATGATAAAATAAAATTGTAAGACCATACACACTCAGAACAATCAAATATTTGAGCATCATATATGACTTGTTGAACTCCTCTTCCCCTTCCCCTTTTTCCTTTAAAAGAAAAACAAAAAGGCACAACCAAAATAAGAATATAGAAAAAGTGGGAGAAAGAAGTGAAGATACCTTCTCATCAGTCTCGTGCCAATGTTGATGCCGGTGCCGTTGAGTGACATTGATTAGAAGCTAACACCACACTGAGAATCACTAGATGAAGAAAGACCTTAACATTAGTTTGGTTAATTTGTGCCTTTCTTACTTCTTCATGGATTAAATAGTAATTTTTAGAAAACTTGCCTCCCCTACCCACTTAGCTAGTAGCCAGTAACCGCCTCTACACTACATCCAATGACACAAAAACGATAGCAATGCTACCGCTAGTGGTAATATAGAAATTTCCTTATATTTATTACTTTTAAGTCGTATCTATATCTAGTTAGACATAAACATTGTAATGTTAAAAAGTATGGTTAATATAACTTTTGGTCCTTATAGTTTCACTCAATTTTTACTTTGGTCCCTATAGTTTAATTTCGTTCAATAGAGTCCTTATAGTTTCAATAACTTTCACTTTGGTCCTTATAGTTTAGTTACGTCTAATTAAGTTCTTACAGTTTCAATAACGTTTACTTTAGCCCATGTTGTCAAATATCCATTTAATATAGTTAATATCATTATTGAAGTAGTAAATTTGTCATATGGTTAATTTTTGACCACTTCAGCAATAATATTAACAGTGTTAAGTGGATTTTTAACGGTAAGGATCAAAGTAAAAGTTATTGAAACTGTAAAGATTCAGTTGAATAAAATTAAACTATAAGGATTAAAGTGAAAGTTGAGTGAAACTGTAGAAATCAAAAGTTATATTAACCCTCAAAAGTAATCTAAATCTTTACCTCACATATGTAACATATAGGGGGCGTTTGGTATGGCAGGCATTTTTCATTCTTGGGAATCATGTTTTCTGGGAATCATAATTGCTAGAAATGTTGTAGGTTTGCCTTAAACATTCTTGGGAAAGTTAGCTCATGTTTTCTAAGAATCTTTGATTTCCATGTTTGGTTGAAGTACAACTTTTGTTGGAATGTTATGTCTTTTTACGAAAATACCCTTAAACGTTCCCACTTTTGGTATGGCAGAAACTTTCCTGGAAAACTTTTATATAACTAATGAAATATAATTTTTTTATGAATTGGATTAAATGTAAAAAAAATATGTAAAAATCTATGGGACCTTAAATAATCTAAATAACTCCACTCGTAAAATTTTAAAACCTTCATAATTATGTAAGAAAAAAAGATAACTCAAATTTTACTACCATCCTAAAGCACTCCATTCCCCATTCAAATGTTTACAACATAAATCAAGCAAGCAAGCCATTCACCATTCTCCATCAACACAGATTAAAAGCCCATTAACCATACTAAAGCACTACATTGACCATTAACCAATTTAAAACATAAATAAAGCAAGCCATTGACCATTAACCATACTAAAGCAAGTCATGAAACATTCAAATCACAATAGAATAGAAGCTCATCCAAGGTGAGCTTCTCAAAAGCTAGTTTGACCGTTCTCCATCTTAATATAGGATTAAAACATAAAACAACATGAGTTCATATAGTATAAACTAGTAAAAGTTTTAAACATCAAATTACTACATGTTCATGTTAGCCAATATATTTTCTACTAATATCTTCTTATCCAGTCCATCCACACACATGAAAAAGTTGGTTGTGAAATTGTCTTTGCATATTTCACGACTAACTTGAAATCGTCGCAAACTAGTTAACCCTTCTGTGTTATTTAAATGTTCAAAAACCATTATCATCTTATCATCAGCTTCATTTCTAAACCATGCCGCCAATTCTGAAAAAGCACTCGTACTTTTTTCATATAAGGCAGTAAACTTTTCAATGTTATCATTCACCACGTCAACTACTGAATCTTCAAGCTTGTCCATTTTTTCCCTTTTCTTCATAGCAATTGACCCACTTGCCTGGGCACCTGTCAGAGTTGTTTGAGTGTCAGCAACCGAGTTCATTGTATTAGTAAATTCATCACCAGCTTCAGTTCCAATATTCGCTTCACCATCTAAATCATGGTATTCAGCTTCCCTTTCTTCTCTGTCCATTGCTTCCACCTAAGTTACCAGGTCCTCTGCAACTTCTTCAGTGGCTGAATCTTTACCAAACACTGGACCCAGGAAATCAAAGTAAGGGAATGGCTTGTTGTAAAGCCCTTTGGCACTAGGATGAGATTGCCAATAAAAATGACAAACAACATATATTACTTGGTCCTAAACAATTGCATAAAGGAGATTGTGAGATAAAAACATTAATATCATATATTACCTTTACCCAATCTTTATATATTTCTTTCTCCACCACAATCATTTTTTCCTTGTTATTCCAACCGAACCCACTACCACCCCTAAGCCCAATCATTTCACATATGGCAATATAGTGCTTCTTCAGTTGCTTAACCATTGATTCAAGGTGAGGATGAGCTTTCAAGGTACAACCGAGCATCTTTTCATTCATCATATGCTTCATATGCTTATGAAATCCATGTTTAAAACCATTGTCTCTTCTCCAATTTATCCCGTCCTCAACAAGACATTGGACAAGAATGGCATCTTCTTCAGCCGTCCACTAATGGTCAATACATTTAATCCTAGGTTCTCCCATCTAGTGAAGAGTTAAAAACAATATAAGTATAACAATGCAATAGGTAGAAAATAAATTGTCACAACTTATTATTACAACACATGAAAAATTGTGCTAAAAGTAGTCAATATCTAAGCCATTACAATATAATGAAACATAATGCAGTAGTTAGAAAACAAATTGTCAAAACTTATTATTACATCGCACGAAAAATTGTGATATAAAAGTAGTCATTATTACAATCAACATAAAAAACAAAAACCAATAGTAGTGCTGCCCAATAAGGGTTCAATGTTGTCCTCTCCATGTAGTGAACATTCTTTGAGCTAGCTCATCTCTCCAAACTGTCCAAGCATCAGATGTCTCTACATGATTGATCATATCACCTTGGAAAACATCTTCAATTTCATCCATGTCCATTAAGTAGGGATCTAAAGGGTCTACCGTCATTTCCCTTCTAATATGATTATGAAGCAAGCAACATGCAATAATTATCCTGCACTGTGTTTTAGTAGGATAAAAGGATTTGGACCTTAAAATTGCCCAACGTCCCTTTAACGCACCAAAACATCTTTCTATGACATTCCTAGCTTGAGAATGTTTCATGTTGAAAAACTCTTGTGGTGTTGCAGGTTGTGCCCTGTGCCTCCACTCACTAAGATGATATCTTTGCCCTTTATAAGGTGCAAGAAACTCTTCCTCATTCATATAGTCAGCATCACACAAGTAATAATAACCTAAAAATTAATTTTTATCACTTAGAAATCTTATTAGAATAAATTAAAATGCACCAATCTCAAATAAAAAATTGACATTCTCCAATAAAGTAAAATACCTTTTGGCACCTTCAAACCATTCCTACGATATACAACATCTCTCAGAACCCTAGAATCTGCAGCTGATCCCTCCCATCTAGGTAAGACATATATAAATTGTAAACCTTGAGAATAAACTCCTAATACATTTGTTGCTATCTCACCCTTCCTGGTTCAATATCTAGCCTTATCAGCTTGTAAGACATTTAACTTTATATATATCTCATCTAGAGCTCCTAGACAATTCTATTGATCCAAACAAAAAATACGTAGCATTAGCTATTATTTCTTAAACAACACTAAAGTAACAAAACCTACAAGCTTCTATTTGTAATATTACCTTAAACCATTTCCAACGTTCATTGGCAGAATCTTCAGGCATGGGTTCAGGTTGCTAGAGTAAAACCGAATAACATCTCAATACAGCATACAATACCTTGTTGAACTGCCTACTTATTGTTTCACCCGACCTCATAAATTATCTTTTAATTATTCTATTTTTGACATCATGAGCTAAAATGTGCAAAAATTTTGCAACTTGCTTTTCTACACTCATGTTCTTAGTTGGTACAAGCATCCCAATAGTTTTCACTAAATCACACAACTTATGAACGCTCCTCCTATCCATCCTAGTATTTTCAATGCATGCTATATCGCTAATATAAACTATCTTTTCAAAATTTAAATTTCTCACTATAGCGCTACTATGATGATCCCAAGTTACCCTTCTCTTAGTTTTCCTTCGTAAATGATCAGCTAATATTAGCAAACATATAGTCATGAAGAAGAGAGCAAATTGATTTAACAACTTCATATACATCATTAACATGATGAAGAACATTTTGGTCCTTGCATGGTGTAATCGTGCCATAGCAAAAGGCTTAGTATAAGATTGAAGTCATAGGATTGAAGATATACTGAAAAAATCAAAAGGGTATGAGTATGTATTACAAATGATTCCATTCCATATATATATAAGCTTTGAATCACCATATTCATGTTAGCCAAGAATATTCTTCTTTGAGCTAATCTTATCATTTTGG
>JASKGM010003977.1:0-12085 GCA_034509205.1 Ceratonia siliqua
ATGTGGAGTTATTGTGATGTGGCATATTAATGATGTAGCATGTGGTTAAGAGTTAGTTGTTTTAAGAGAAGTCTAGATTCTATTATGTTGTTGAAGGAAGTAGTTTCTATTATTATGTTATGACTATATGACTCCATCAGGCTATTGTTTGAGATTAGAAAATAAGATCAAGTCATTCAAATTGTTTTCTCCTTATTCAAAATTATTCTTTTTATTCTTTATCATGTATCAGAGCCATAGTCCAAATGGACCTACTTCTCAACATGGAAGAAAGTTCACTGAGCTACAAAAGTTTCTTGAAGGGCCTCATCATGTACCTCCAAGATTTGTCTCAAAACAAGAAGGAGTAAGGGGTCGATTAATCGTGAGCTTCTACATTGGCAGAGGCAAGATTAGTTAATCATTTTGTGGCTTTTGTAATCCATGTCTTATAACATTCTTACACGCATGGTTAGAAGTGAGTGTTCATTCCAGATCTGCGACAAAATTGAGTCTTACTTTGGGTCACAGATAAAGGCGAAAATCAAGTTAAAGGTTCAATTGCAAAGTATAAAGACAAACTCTTTGACAATGATAGAGTATCTTGATATCGAGAGTAGCTGTAATTGTGAGTTAGAGGTTAGTTTGTTAGAGTGTTAGTTGCAAATTGGTTAGGAAATAATGCTATAAAAGAATGTATTTCCTTATTAATGAATACAAGAAGACTAATTCTAGAATTCCTTTCTCTATGCTTCTCTTCTTCTCAAGTTCTCTTCTCCTTACTTCAATCTTCTCCTCTATTCGTAACATTTGGTGCTTTCATTAAGAGACCTTCATATGCCTTCCATGGCCTATGACTATCTATCCGTTATCGCAACCTATTGGCCAGTGACCACCATCAATGTTTCCTCCATCGACTTCCTCTATGGGCAAGTAGACTAGATCCTCACCAACTACATACTCTTCGACTAGATGCTAAACCGACTCACTTAATCCACCTCGTTCTCCCTCACCATGTTTCCTCTAGTTATCAACAAACTAGTGTCGGTTAATCTGTAAAATTTTCAATCGATGACACCTTCGAACCGAATGGCATCGCTGGTTAAGACGCAGATCCTTCTCTAATACCTTCTGAAGAGAAAGTTCTCATCTCAATTGAAGTATGTTTCCAACCTTTGAGTACAGCTCGGATTGAGGATGTCTATTCCTCTGTCAAGAGGATGTTTGAACAGTGGAGTTTATGCTATATTCATGAAACCATTCTTATGGCTCATGCTTAAATGGTTTCTTTCAAAACTATGCAACAACTCTGTGTTTGTGATACAATGACTAGATGCACAACCACAATGCTCATTTGCTCTTGCAAGTTAAGCCTATGGTGCATGATTTTCGGCTTCACGAAGAAGGACCACCTCTTTGCGCAATTGGCAGGTCTTCTATTGTGGTATTTGATCCTAGAGGTGAAGGCAGCATCATGATGGCCATTCCTCCTTATCTACACCTTGAGGATAAGGTGCCTCTCCAAAAGGAATGTAATGATACTGAGAGTAACTGTAATTGTGAGTTGGCGGTTAGTTTGTTAGAGTGTTAGTTGTTGATTGGTTAGGAAATAATGCTATAAAAGAATGTATTGCCTTAGTAATGAATACAAGAACACTAATTCCATAATTCCTTTCTCTCTGTTCCTGTCTCTCTGCTCCTTTTATTCTCAAGCTCTCTTCTCCTTCCCTTAATCTTCTCCTATGTTCATAATATCTACTAAGAATCAAGAAGTGTATTGACTCTCTATCTCTATGGTACATTAAGTCTCTCCTTCTGATCATGTTGAAGCATTTATGGATGGACTACTAAGGAATATGACTCATTGGTAAATACTTCTCTAGAAAAGACTAATCCTTTTACAGTTGCTGAAATAGAAACCCTACTTCTAGCTCATGAATCTAGGCTTGAAATACATGTTAAGAGCCTAGATATAGCTACTACCAATTTATCAATTCAAACTCATTCAGCATAGCAGGGTCCTCAAACTGGAAATTCATATCCTTCTTTAATCCCTAATGGTAACAGCAATAATTATCTCACTACCTTTACCACTCCCGTTACCTTTTCTACAAAAAATACTTATTCTTCATAAACCTCTCCTACTTCTTTTGTTAGTTTTCAAAGGAGAAGAACCTCATACTACTCTAACGGCAGAGAAAGGAGTAGATCAAACAAGCCACAATGTCAAATATGTGGAAAACTTGGATTTCAAAGCCCAAGATTTAATCAGGCTAACTTTTCTAGTCCTATATTTGCTTGAAATTATAGGGACAGGTTCCAAATGGGTTGAATTTTTAAGGAGTTGCTGCTAATAATTGTCCGTCTCATATGGATTTAGTTGATGCTAACTCCCCTTCACAGAACTTTCAGGGAGCAATGCTTAATGGTTTCTTTACTAGTTCTGTTCTTTTAATAATATGCTACCACCATCATCATTTAATGTGCTTATTGGTAATCATTACTATAGTAATTCTCCTAGCTTCCAGGCATCAATTCTATAATAATCCAACTCCCTCAACTTATATGGCAATTAATGATCATCAGTTAGCAACACAAGCAACAACTCAATCTAAAACTTAGAATTGGTACAGTACATCTTATCACATCACTTCTGATTCTAGCAATCTCATGGTGAAACAAGAATATTCTATAATAAACAAAGTGGTTATGGAAAATGCTAAGGACTTAGACATACACTATATTGTTCATTCCACTTTTTGCTCATAAAACACTATCTCTTCATAATCTTTCACATGTACCTCATACACTAAGAATCTCGAGTATGTCTCAGTTTGCAAAAGATAATAATTTCCTTTCTGAATTTCATTATTACATTTTTGTGTTAAAACTCAAGACTCCAAGATGGTACTTTTTCAAAGGAAAGTTAAGGATGGTCTATATGTGTTTGAAGATCTAATTCCCTCCTCATCTACTACCTCTATTGCCTGCAACCTTGGTGTTCAGGTCAATTCTTACAATTAGTCTCTTCACATTTGTTTTGATTGTATAGCTCAGAATTCATATTCTATTCCATGTAACTTTTCCAAATTTCAATTATGGCATTACAGACTTGGCCACCCTTCTACTAGCATTGTAAATCAAGTCTTGTTCAAATGTAACATTTCTAATACTAGTAAAAGCATACAAGATTGCTGTATTCCTTTTTAATTAGGCAAAATACACAGCTTTCCCTATCCATTCTCTTCTACACAATATCATCAACCTCTTGCATTAGGTTACACTGATATATGGGTCTAAACCAATTCCCTCTCATGAAGGATTTAGATATTACATCCACTTTATAAATGCATATTCCATATACACCTAGGTCTCAGAACAAAGTTAGAAGCCTTTTCATACATTTGTTAATTCTAAAAACTTAATAGAAAATTAGTTAGGACATATAATACAAGCTCTGCAATTTAGGGTAGAGAGTATAAAGCTTTTACTTCATATATTCCAACCAATGGCATATATCACATGTTTACTTGTCCTCATTCACACACAAAAAATGGTTTAGTAGAAAGGAAACATAGGAAAATTGTAGAAATTGGTCTTACTTTACTTGCTTAATCAGGAATGCCAACCAAATTCTAGGATGAGTCTTTTAGAACTTCAAGTTACACAACATTGAAAATATTTGGTTGTGCTTGCTTTCCTAACATTAGGCCTTATACCAAAAATAAACTTCTAATTAGGTCTACCATGTGCACTTTTATTAGGTATTCTTCAAATCATATTGGTTATAAATGTGTGGATTCCTTAGGCAAGGTTTACATATCCCAGAATGTCATCTTTGATGAACATTCCTTTCCTTTCAAATCAAAGCCCTTAATTGTATCTCATGAGTCTTCTATTTCTTCTTCATTTCTTTTTCCTTCTGCAATAATTCCCTTGGTTTCTAACTAACTGAGTACTTAAAAGTGCTTCACATTTGCTTTCTATTTCACCTTATATGTTGCCTAATTTAGAGTTATGTGGTGGTGTATGGTAGATAGTGATATAGGTGTTTTGCCATCATCTTCACCTAATGAGTCTCCTTTCATGGAAGTAAACAATTGTTCTAGTAGTCCTATAGTCTTAGTGTTTCTTTTAAAAGCAACGGGTGACAATTTCATTCATCCTAGTGGTGCTCATTTCCCTACTAAAATTGGTTTTACCTATTTGCTAGGCACGCATACCATGATTACTAGAGTTAAGGCTGGGGTGTTCAAACCTAAGGAATTTCTGGCAGTTAAAGAACCTAGGTCAACTGCAAAATCTTTGTAGCATCCATAATGGAAGCAGGCTATGAAGGAAGACTATGTAGTCTTGCTGAAGAATGGCACTTGGAGTTTAGTATCATTACCAGAAGGAAGACAAGAAATTATGTATAAATGGTGTTTAAACTAAAAAAAATCCAAATGGCAGTGTGCATAAGTACAAGGCTAGGTTAGTAGCAAAAGGCTTCCATCAAAAGGAAGGGTTTGATTTTAATGAGACTTTTAGTCCAATGGTCAAGCTTACCACAATTTGAGTTATCTTATCTATTGGTATAAAGAATGAATGGCCAGTGCATCAATTAGATATTAATAATGCACTCCTTAATCGCATTTTGCAAGAGGAAGTCTATATGGTTCAACTCCCTGGTTTTGAGGCTAATGATAAGAATTTAGTGTGTAAGTTACACAAAGCCTTATATGGCTTAAACAAGCCCCCACAACATGGTTTGAAAGGGTTGCACAATCCTTATACTCCTTTGGGTTCAAGTCCACCAAGTGTGATCAATCTTTATTTGTAAAAAACAATAAAGAGTGCACAATGTGTATATTGGTGTATGTTGATGACATTTTAGTCATTGGAAACTCACAAATTGTTGTCCATGATCTTATATCTTATTTAAATAGCAAATTTTCTTTAAAAGACCTAGGCCTAGTGAACTACTTCTTGGGGATTCAAGTTCAACCAACCAACGATGGTGAATTTTTGTGACTTAAGCTAAATATATAAAAGATCTATTGATCAAAGTAAACATGGCTGATGCTAAACCCTATGATAACACCTATGGCTAAAGGATTGAAATTAACTAGTCATGGTAATGTGTTAATGAAGAATCCCCAATTATATAGGTCTGTAGTAGGAGCTTTACAGTATTGCACTATAGCCAAGCCTAAATAGCATATGCAATTAAGAAAGTGTATCAGTTTATGCACAGGCCTTTTGAAAACCATTGAAAGGTGGTTGAGGTATTCGAAAAGGTCACTTGACTATGGTTTTCAATTTAGAAAATCAATCTCACATGAATATGGACATATTAGCCTACTATGATGCAAATTAGTCCTCAAACCTTGATGATAGGAGGTTTACATCGGGATTCCATGTGTACTTTGGTGAAATTTTGGTGTCATGGTGCTTTAAGAAGCAAGGGATTATCTCAAGGTCTATGTCAGACCCGTAGTAGTTAAAGTTTATTTTAGACAAACGGGCAAAAATGAAACTTGGCAGAAAGAGCAAATGCATTAGGAATGCAAAACAATACTAACTCTATTGTGGGTTTTTACGCTGGACAAGGTGTAGGAGGAAAAGAAGGAAAAATTGAATTATAAGCACTAGGAGAGACCTAGCCTCTTGAAAGTGAGGGATTTATTTTTCTTTATAGTTTCTTTATCTGTGTAATCTATTTCCTAAGATTGTTTGGTACCTAGAACTCATTTATTATTCAGAATAACAATGCTTTGTTTGGTTTGTTTGCCTGTCTTATTCTGTGTTGGCTATTGCATGACAGGGGACTAGTGTGTCTCGGTTAGTTCTCATCATTTTGGTATCAGAGCAAAGTGAGTAATGGTGAATACCAAGATGGAGGGAAAGGTCAATAGTATAGAGAAGGAGGTGAAAGAGTTACGAAATAGGATGAGTAAGTTAGAGTTGGACATGGCAACGGTGAAGGAAAACTTGGAAGAGATGAGGGCGTTTTGGAGGGTCCAGGCCCAAAAGAAACTCAAAAAGAGGGACAGAGGGCATTGATAGGAGGGGAACTAAGGGAGAGTCATCCCGCAGCTTGGGCATAAGGGGAAAGCCCCAAAACCATAGGTTAAAGTTACCTATCTTCTCGAGTAGGACCCTTATAGGTGGATATTCATAACTGAGGTACTTTTGCATCAATGGAATCCTTGAACATGAAAGGGTGGCTACAATTATTGTGTACGTGGAGGGAAAGGCTTTCAATTGGCTACAATGGATAGAGGCCAAGGAACCCATTAAGGGATAAGGCCATTTTAGGGCCAAGTTACTAGGGAAGTTTCGTTCTTCTCAACAAGGATTACTCATGAGGAATTGATGGCCTTAAGACAAGTGAAGATTATGGAGGAGTATAAAGAGTAGTTTGAACAACTCTCGACCCCCTTAAAAGACATATCGAATAAACTACTGAAGAGAGCTTTCATCAATGGACTTGATGAAGAGATCAAGGTATAGGTGAAACTTATAGAGTCCGAGACTTTAGCATAAGTGATGAGGATGGCTCAAAAAATTAAGGAAAAGGATTTAGCCTTGGAGAGAGCAAGGAACAGGAAGGAGGGAAGTGGGGTGCAAAGGAACCCATCTTACGATTGTAGAAGTGCAGCTAGTGAGATAGGTCTTTCCACTTATTCCTTTAATAGTACTTTAAAACTAGTAGAGCCACCAAAAATGTACAATGGTGTGGAAATGCTCATGTAGCAGCAAAAGGAGGGTCCAAAACTAGATAAAATTCTTTAGGGACTATGAGGGAAAAAGGATATAAAAAAATGTTAGAAGCAAAGTATCAAACCAAGAGAGACAAGGGGTGTGATGAGAAGTTTGGACTAAGGTATATAAGTTGAAACAAACAACTTTAATTCCTTATTGTAGTCTCGGATAGTGAGGAGGATGAGAAGGGAATAGGAGACGAGAAGTGGGGTAGAGAAAATGGCAAAGAAGAGAAGAAGATGGAGTTATCATTCAATGCTATAGTGAACATTGCGACTACCAAGACTATGAAGTTAAAGGGGAGAATTGGTGAGTAGAGGTGTTAACCCTTACTGATAGTGGGACTATCCATAACTTTATTTCCACCACTATCATTCAAAAATTAAAGATACCAATTGAGGAGACAAAGAGGTTTAGTGTCTTAGTGGGGAATAGATACCAGGTGAGGGGTGAAGGAATATGCAAGGGGCTGGAGTAGTATGTGTAGGGAATCACCATAATCCAAAATATTTTCACTTTTGAAGTCGGAATTCCAAATGTTGTGTTAAGGGTAGAATGGCTAGAATCGTTTTGGGAGTTGAGCTCAAATAAGAAAATTTTGACAATGTCGTTTAAGCATAATGGTAGAATGGTCAAGTTGCAAGGGGACCCAACTTTCACCAAGATGATAGTTTCCTTGAAGTCTATGCTGAAGACTATCAATGGGGAAAGACCAAGAATATGGCTTAAATTTGGAATGTTTGGAGTTGAGCATGTGCATACCACTGCTAGCCAACCTAAATTACAAGCCTTGTTATTGAAGTATGATGAGTTATTTAAAGTCACGATGGGGTTGCCTCCACCTTGAATGCATGACCATGCTATTCGCTTATATGAAGGGGGCATCACCACTTAACATTAAGCTTTATCAACACCCTTACTTTCAAAAGAATGAAATGGAAAAGATAATTGGTGAGATATTGGCAGCGATAATCATTTAGCCTAATACAAGCCTATTTTCTAGTATGGTGTTGTTGGTGAAGAAAATGTTGGAAGTTGGCAGCTTTGTGTGGAATATCGACCCCTTAACAAGCTGACGATACTGGATAAGTTCCTAATACTAGTGATTGATGAATTGTTAGATGAGTTGAAGAAGCAACAATTTTAACCCAGCTGGATTTGAAATCCGGATATCACCAAATCTGGGTTAAGAAGGTAGACATAACAAAGACCGCATTCGAACTCATAGAGGCATTATGAGTTTTTGGTTATACCCTTTGGACTTTCTAACGCATCCTCCACATTTAAAGCCATTATAAACGAGTTCTTTAGGCTCTATTTGAGGAAGTTTATCCTTGTTTTCTTTAATGACATCCTCATTTATAGTCGTGACTTTGAGACACACTTGGAACATGTGGAGACTACATTCTAGCGATTGAAAGACAACCAGCTTGTGATAAATAAAAAGAAGTGTAGCTTTAGGAATGATCGCCTAGAGTACTTAGGCCACATTATTTCAGCTAATGGGGTTAAGCTTGACCCAAGTAAGGTTGAAGGCATGTTGCAATGGGAGGTACCCAAGGATGTTAAAGGGTTGTGGGGGTTCCTCAGCCTAACCGAATACTATAGGAAGTTCGTTAAGGGATATGGGAAAATTGCAGCGAACTAGACTCCTCCAACAAAATGGGTTCAAGTGGGATGATCAAGCTTAAGAAGCCTTTGAAGAATTAAAAAGAGTTATAACTAATATTTCGTTTTAGCTATGCCGAACTTCACAAAGACATTTGTGGTAGAGATAGACGCGGTGGGAAGGGGGATCATGGCTATCCTAATGCAAGAAGGTTAACCTCTAGTCTTCTTAAGCAAAGCTCTCTCCAAAAGCCCAAAAAAATCTATCTACGAGAGAGAACTCATGGTCATGGTGTTTACTGTCCAGAAATGGAGATATTATTTGATGAGGTGCAAGTTTGTGATACATACATATTGAAACAGCCTTAAATTCCTAATGGAACAACAGATAATAAGCCTAGAGCAATAGAAGTGGGACTCATGGGGTTTTAGTTTGACTTTTGTTACAAACTAAGGAAGGAAACCTAAGTAATGCATGCTCTATCTAGGACAGAAGAATAGCTGAAGTTAATGAAAATTTTCACCATCAAAGTTTTAGCATTTGATGACTTGAATGAAGAGGAAAAGAGAAATGAGCACCTGAGGTTAGCCATCCAGAACTTATTGAAGGCATCCAATTCCAGACCTGGCTATTCTTTGAAGAATAGGTTCTTGTTATACAAGGGACAATTGTTAGTACTTAGAAACACCTCTAGAATTCAATAATATGTGAGGAGGCATTTCATACTAGTCTAAGTAGGGGCTATTTTGAATTCTTCTGCAACTATAAAAGGGTGTAACTTGTTTTGTTTTGGGGAAGGGTTAAAGACTGATGTGAAGAATTTTGTGGCTGGCTATGATGTATGCCAAAAAATATGAAGCCATGAGACCATCAAGGTTGCTATAACCTATCCCTCTACCTCAATAAGTTTGGGAAGACATCTCAATGGATTTCATTGTTGGGCTGCCAAAGGCCCAAGGGGTTGACATAGTGCTAGTGGTAGTTGATCGAATGACTAAATATAGTCATTTTCTCACTCTTTGTCATCTTTACACTGCCAAAGAGAAGGTCGCACTACTCATTAAAGAAGTGGTGTGCTTGCATGGGTTCCTAGCTCTATACTTTTGGATCATGATCAGGTTTTCATCAATCATGCACTTTTGGAGTGAATTGTTCAAGCTAATGGGAACCACAATCAAACTTAATACTTTTCACCACCCTCAAATGGATGGACAAACCGAAGTTGTCAACAATTGCCTTGAGACTTATTTGAGGTCATTGCTGACAAACCTCACCAATGGCCCAAATGGGTTCTTTAGGCTGAATATTGGTATAACACCACTTATCATGGAGCTGCTGGTATGTCCCTATTTAGGGCACTATATGATGGTGACCCATCCACCTTAGTCAAGCACAATGATGGTTTGTCTTCGCTGGAGGAGTTGAATTTATAGCTGCAAGAATGTAACAGTATACTTTTGCAGTTAAAGGCCAATATAGAGAGGGCTTAATAGAGAATGAAAGCTCAACAAGACTCTAAAAGAAGGGAAGTGGTTTATGAAGTGAGGGGATCGTGTATTTCTCAAACCCATCCCAAGGTTCTATATATGGACTCTTCCAAATCACAAAGAAAATTAAGGAAGTAGCCTATCTATTGTTGTTACCATCCATAGCCCAACCACCCTATGGTGCATGTCTCACAACTCAAAAAAGCAGCCTCATCATCCATACCAGCCCAACCTTTACCTGAGTGCCTTATCGAGGAGATGGAGCAGATGGTGCAGCCCATGCCACCAAAGACATCAGGTAGACCAATCAAGGGAATTATGAGGTCCTTGTCCAATGGAAGGACCATCCTGACTTTGAGGAAAAGGTAAGCCTTTTGGGGAGGGGGAAATTGTAAACCCCAAGTACTTAAAGTCTATTATAAATAAAAAGGAAATAAAGGAAATTGGCAGAAAGAGCAAGGGCAAACTAGGAATGTAGAAAACCACTAACCCCACTATGGGTTTTTATGCTGGACAGCTACAAGAGGAAGGCCAGGAAAAACACTAGAAGAGACCAAGCCTTTCAAAAGCTAGGATTCTATTTTTTTTCTCGTTTCTTTATCTATATAATCAATTTCCTAAAATCATTTGGTACTTGGAACTCATTTATCATTCAAAATACAAACTCTCTATTTGGTTTGTTTGCCTCTTTCTTGTTTTGTGTTGGCTATTGCGTGATTAGGGAATATTGTATCTCGGCTACTTCTCATCAATCCAGTACAAAGGCCGAATACAAAAGCATAGCAAATATGGTAGTAAAGTTGACTTGGATCAAGTCACTACTAAGTGAACATCAAATTTCAATCTTCCAAGCTCCTATAGTTTGTTATGACAACTTACTACCAATCTTGTGTTGCACTCACAAACCAAGCACACGAAACTTGTCACAACCCAAACTCATGGCCATGATCGGTGCATAGACTAAACTTAGTCTAGCAAGCCTATGATCTGATGAAACGAAACATTGAATGAATTCCAAAATTTTTCTTTAAAGTTTTCCAAAAATTTTGGCAGAGATTCCCTTGTAAAATGGGCATTCCCAAAATACTCATGTTCAAAACAATCCAACAAGTATATCCAAAATTCATTCAAATCATCCAATACATAGTTTGAAAACCAAAACAAGTCTTGACAACACATAACAAAGCAAATAGCACCATAGACGCTCCCTTTAAATGCAAAACGTGGAGTTTCAGCTGCAATTCCTCAAGCTTACCAAGGAGTCTCAACTGTAATTCCCACAAATCTACTAAATAGGCGGATAATCACCAAGGAGTCTTAGTAGCAATTCCTCAAGCTTACCAAATTTCAGTAAATGAAGCTCCTTAAAAAATGATCACCTTCGGAAATTTTCCTACTAATTTCTTGAAGCTTTCTACTGAAATAGAAGCAAAATCCCAAGGACGACTACTCCCAAAAGTCATGGCTAAGCTCCCAAAGATCCAAGATTTTGGAGCGTTTCACAAAACGAAAATTGGGATATTGTAGATGAGGTGAAAATATAAAAGTTTTGTGAAGGAAGTAGGTGGAAAATTGAAAAGGTTCAATGGGCTTGAAGCTTGAAGTTTTTGGCAATGGAGGACGCACCTCCCTGGGAGAAGAGCGGCAGAACTTATCAGGTGAGAGGGAGAGGAAAACGCCAAGCACCTTTAGGTTAGATAAAATATTTTAGCTACTTTTGGGAAAAATACAAAAAAGCCAAGATTTTAAGTTTTCTTGCAAAAAGGATCCTAATTTCTTATCAATTATACCCTCCAACACTATTATGCCACAAAATAATTATATATATTATTTGCTATTAATTTTAGAAAGGAAGAGTTTGTCACCAACACTTTTAGGGATCATTCTAAAATTTTAGGGGTATTACAAAACTGGATCCTACATTATGAGAGAAAAGGTCCTAGATAAACATATACACATTGAACATGTTGCATCAGAAGATATGTTTGCTTATGTTCTCACAAAACCTCTCTCACACTCAAATTTTGAGAATATGAGGAAAGCTCTCAGAGTTTAAGACTCTTGTAACTGGGTGATATAAGTATAAGAGGTGTTTTATTTGAAGGGTGAGAATTAGAGATGTTGTGTGGAAAGGGTGAGTATTAGAGAGGTATATATTGTGTTTGAAGAGGTGAGTATTAAAGATATAGGGCCTGTTCGGATGTGCTTTAAAAAGAATGACTTTTATAGAATGAGAAGTTGATTCTTAAAAAAGAATGTATTT
>JASKGM010004018.1:0-44549 GCA_034509205.1 Ceratonia siliqua
CCCAGCCCAGCCCGAACATGGTGGCCAGCCCGACGGGCCGGGCCGGGCTGGGCTGGGCCAGCTCGTTTGCCAACTCTATCCATAGCTCTAGGGATTGATGCTTGTGGTATTTGGAAAATCTCTAAGGGGAAGATTTTTCTCAGTGGAAGTCTCTCTCAATCCATGGTGGAAGGTGGGGCCATATTGGCGAGGGTGGGGGAGGAGAGAAGATTTTTTTTTCTTTCATAATTTTAATAATTTTAAAAATAAAAATTCACAATAATATATTTAATAATTTTAAATTTAATTTTAATACAAAATTAGTATTTAAAATTTGTAATAAAATTTTTGTTATTTAAACACTATAAGAAAATACTTCTACATACCATTTTCAATAATTTATCAGCACAAAAGTACTTTTACACATTTACATCAAAACACATACACATATGTTTTTTTCAATAAAATCATTTATGTATAACTACATCTAAACATCAAATACCTGTTTTTTAAAAAAAATTACTTTTACTTGAAGCAACTGTTAAAAAATACAAGCATATCCAAATAACATTTTAGTTTGTTATTTTTAAAGAACTTTAAAAATGTTTATTTCACAAGTTAATGGTTGTTGACTTTTCCTTTTTGTTGCTTTATTATGTGAATTTGCAAATCTAGTTTCAGTCTACTTGTGTAATTACGTTGCAGAACCAGGAAATGAGAAATCTAAGAGTCAAGCTCCCACGCCTCACAGCCTTTTCTTCTTCCTTTTTACTTACCTCTTTCTCTTTTAAAGTTGATTGTTGTTGCAGCATTGGTGCATTACCTATACTTGATCAATGATCATTATAGATCAGTAGATGTGGTCTATGCGAATGCTCATTTATCAAGTGCTTTTCTGGTTGTAGATTTTGTATTTTAGTATTAATTTACATTGTAGTTGTAAAATTGCAATTAAAAAAATGTCTCTTGCAAGTTAAAATTATATATTGCATGTCTTGGTTAAGAAAAAGTCTAAAGATTTATATTTTTGCTTTTTTTTGGTTGTTTTTCTTTTTCTTACTGCTTATTGCTTATAGTTATTTTATCTACAATGTTCATTAAGCATTTGATGCATATCTTTCCTTCATTCTTTTAATGTTGTTCATTTCCAATATTATGATGTTAATGTTCTAGATTGATATCTATTAGTATTAATAGCCATTCAGTTTTATTTATTCGAAGAAAGCATTCCAATGGTTGAACATTCATGTGTGGTTGACAGGTTGAGTTACTGCAATGTTAATAGCCATTCAATTAACTTTTTTTTTTTTTCGGAATTCAAAGGATTTGATGAACTACAAAAGTAGCTTTCTCATTCCTCTACTGGAACTCAGTTATTATTTTAGTATTGAGAAATTTTGTTTTTTTAAAATGTTGAGATTCTTGACAGGTGTTATACTAGACTTGTAATTTGAAGCACCTCATTTGGTTGCACATTTATTTGACTTATGATTTAACTACTAACCAGAATTTGTGGTGGGTCAGACATTGTTGAACTAGTTTGAATATATGGTGTTGAGATTCATGGATTGAGCTGTGTCTTCAACTAATCATGCTTCTAATGTTAATAATTGATTTTTATTTTGAATGGTTGCTTCATGCTTGATGCATTTGTGTTTTGTCTATTGTGTAGGATGAAATTTTTTTTTTTCCTATTTTTGATGGCTGGTTGGTCAGCCTGGCTTGCAATTTACTCGGAGTGGGTTGGGTTGAGTTTTCCAACTCGTCCAATTTTAGCGGATAAGCCCACCCCGCCCCTCCTAGAGGGCGGGTCAAGGTGAGCCGGGACGAGCCAACCCGTTTGATAGTCCTAATATCTTCATCAGGTGTAGCGAGTTCTAGACGCATTATTTTCAAGATACAACAGTTTAGTGACTACACTTTATTTTTCAATATTATGCACAAATAAGAGAAAAAAACTCTCTCCAACACCCTTCTTTATCCAAGTGTTTACTCACAAAATATGACAACACTTAAGCATGGATAACATACAAGATAATCAAAATGCATTTCTTTAACATTTTTGTGTAGAAACGCAAACATATATAAAAAGTAAAGAACCATTAGCTTCCAAAACAATAGGCACAAATTAATAAATAATTTAAACGCATTAAGACACAATAAAAATTGCCATAAACATTGGGTATAAAATAAGAAATAATTTAACAACATTAAGACACAATAAAAATAACCATAAGAGTTTCAAACCCCAACATAATAAAAATGAAATAATCAGTCATAAAAGATACTCCCTCCATTTCAAATTATCTGTTGTTTTAGGAGCTTTACTTTATTTCAAATTATCTGTCGTTTTACATTACCAATGAAACATTAATTGTTATTTTTTCAATACTATCCATATTTATTATTATCTTCAATAGAGTAGTAACAAGAATTTAAATGAACTTTAATAAGGATAATTTAGTCAAGTACACTTATTTTTTGCTAAAATTGAGACTATTTAATAGCTACCTTAATCTTGTGTCATTATCTTAAACGACAGATAATTTGAAACGAATGGAGTATTAAATCCCAGCCAAATTAAAGCAAATAATTAGTCATAAATGAGTTTCAAACTCCAACCAAATAAAAAGGAAATAACCAGCCATAAATTAATAATCAAAATCATTTAAAACTCAAATAAATATGCTTTTATTTTATAAAAATACAAATAATATGGGTACCTAATATTTTAATCCTTATTAAATACGATGTAAGATAACATGTTAAAGCAAATAATTAACTATATAATTATTTGATAATTTATTAAATAGTCACTTATTATTTAACTGTAAAATCCTCAATTTTCATTTACAATTAGGAAAACATATGAAAAAGGAACTTAGTTAATTTTTTTAAATATAAAAATTAATTATAGAAAAAATTGGGTACATTTTTTTAAATTAAAAATTTATAATATGCTCAAAAATATATTTAAGTCATTAACTTTTTAAATAAAAAATATTAGAACTCTTGGTTACAATATACTTAGCCAATGACCTATTAATTTAGCAATACCATATAAGAGTTTGAATTAGGGTTCAATCTCGACCATGTCTCATAATTCATATTTTTGCTCCTATATAACCCCCCAAAAAATACAATATACTTATGAAAGTGAAAAGGATAAACTTAGAATATCATTTGCCAAAAAATAATTTAAGGATAAGATACGTATTTCATTATATATGTGGATCCAATGTTTAATTTATTGAAACATATTTAAAAAATGATAATAATAATAAGAATCAATATCTTGACATACACTAAATTAGTACATGTTAATATACTTTTAAATACAAACTTAATTATTTAAAACTTTAATTGTTTATTATTCTTTACAAAGAAAAAAACTAAAAAGGTAATATAAAAATAATATTAATCAATTATCTCTTTTAAAAAAATTAAAAAAATAATATATAAATAATAATGACAAATTTATTTTTATAATTAAATTTATACATATATATACAATAAAAACACGACGAAAGAATGTCTCCACTCTCCTTGTAGAATGTCTCCACTCTCCTTGTATATTGATAAAAGGTAAAAGTTAAGTTACTGTCACAATTTATATATTTTTATATATTTTATAATTTTTAATATTAATAAATTATTATTTATGTCATATATTTTTAATAAATTTTTTAAAATATTTATATATTTTTTAAAAATTTTTATATTTATAATATCAAAAAATTTGAGTAAATAATATAAAAAAATATAAAAAATTTTTAAAAAATTTAAAAACATTTAAAAATATTTAAAAAAAATTATATGATCTAAATAATAATTAATTAATATTAAAAAATAAAAAAAATTAAAATATAAAATATAAAATATAAAATTTAGTGGTAAAAAAAATGATATAATTTATTTTTTGCCTGCCCCGTAGCAACCCTTCATTTAATGACGTT
Source organism: Ceratonia siliqua (assembly GCA_034509205.1). NCBI lineage: Eukaryota > Viridiplantae > Streptophyta > Magnoliopsida > Fabales > Fabaceae > Ceratonia > Ceratonia siliqua. Next base: position 3,936 of record JASKGM010004018.1, read on the forward strand.
TGCAATATAAAGTATGGATATATTTATTTTTATAGTACGCTGATTTGCTGTTGGAGGAATATTGATATATTTAATTTGTACAATAATAAGCTGATTTCCTATTGGAGGGAGTGGTCGCAGAAACAATATTAACTGTATTTGTCTGCGCTTCACACTGTTCTTTTTCCGACTCCGAAAGTCTCACCATCGTCACCAGAACCTTCCTTAGCAGTTGACATCTTTTGGATTCCTTTACCTTTAAGCTACCTTTAATCAGATCCTCAATTTTCGTTCTCTATTTATCGCTTTTTCTCAACCTTTGGCATGCTCGCCTCCACTTCTGGTTCTCTGCTCCCAACCAAACCCCCTTTACCCGCAACCAACCCGAGCCGCTCCTGCTTCAGTGCCGGCCACTCTGCTTGCTTCGATCCACGATCTCGATCGGCGCCTAGCTTCGCTGAGAGGCATAAGCTGTCCCTCAATTTGATTAAAATGGAAGTGCTCCGGCGAATGGGCGGAGGTTGCTTCAAGAACCACCAGGATAAGGGTTTAAAGGTGGAGGCTGATAGTGGTGGTGAGGACTTCTTCGATGCCTCCGCTGTGGCTAATCCTGTTTCCGAACACCTTGTAATTATGGTTAATGGGATAATTGGGAGGTAATAAGCCATTGCGCATTACGCTGTTTTCTTTCTTTCTTCTTTTGTTTGTTTTAGTTGTTCATGTTGGTAGATTGTGATTATTGAACTGATGTTCATTGGTTCAGTTTCTGAAAGACATGCATTCTTTTTATGTCATTGTTTTAGCCTATTGCATTTTCTGCTTGTGCGTATCATCGTATGTGCTTATCTATACAATAGTAACATGGAATGCGACTGTTTATAAGTTTAAATCTCTGTCTTACGCATTATCCCATATTCAAACTGATTAAATCTATTACTACGTAGCAAGGATCGGTTGGAGATGTTTACCATAAAATACTGGAAAGGGGAAGTTCTAAAGGAATGCGAGGGCCTATTATTGCTTAAATTATATACAATAGAGATGATGGTTTAGATTGAGTATTTGAGCATGTTTAAATTTTTTAATTGAAGGTTTTAAACAACAGAAAGATCGTCCTCAACATAGATTTTTGTGTTCTACTTGGCATGGCATTCATTTAGTTATCTGTGCTAAGCAAAATAGTAAAACACCATTGCACGTATATGAAATGCACATCCTCAGTGGCGCTTATAAGAAGTTCTGAGCATCTGAAACTTGATAGTACTTCGGTTGTATACTTGTTTTCTTTGAATATGCTTCAACAACTGAACTAAGGCTTCACTTCATTCCTGCATAAAATTTATATTCCTCTTCAAGATCATGATGCCAGATTAACTGTACTAATTTTTTCCCTAAATTAATATGCTAGCCCTTATATCTCAGATATGAATATACATGATATTTCCTTTTCTGGCTGTGCTTGTGGGAGTATAGCCATCGAATCCTAGCAACATCTTTTTGACTAAACTTCACATCTAAATTAAGAAATAATTTTTCCGTCTGATAATACAAAATGCACTGAAATGCACTTCATATCTCAGTCCTGCAGATTGGAGATATGCTGCAGAGCAGTTTGTGAAGAAGCTTCCAGATAAAGTTATTGTTCACCGTGAGTTTTCCTGTCAAATTAGCTATTGCTTTCTTCTGCACATCTGAAGATTGTCAACAATCTAATGGAATATACAAAATATTATATCAATGGATTATTAACTTTCCTCTTGGTTGATGATCCTTATGTAAGTGATGACATGATGAATCGTATAGGTTCTCAATTTTATTGCTCTTCAGATGAATTCTTTCCATCTTTCTCTATCATCTAAATTATGTAAATTATCTTACATAGAAGGGTATCTTGTGTAAGTCTTGTTCAATATTTACAATATATTACTTAGATCATCCTGCTTGCTAATTCTTTTGGTTCTTTCTGTCAATAAGTTCAACAGTCTTCAGCATTTATAATCTCTTGCATTATTTTATACAGAACGTTATTTATTGTGTTTAACTTGATATTTTGTGGACAGGCAGTGAATGCAACTCTTCAAGATTGACATTTGATGGTGTTGACACAATGGGCGAGAGGCTAGCTGAAGAGGTATTTTGGTAATAATAATATGATCCTTTTTTCTAGGCACACACATCTTAATTTCTCATACTTCCCTGACCTTTCAGTTGTTGTGTCATTGTTATATTAACTTTGAAATGACTTATTCATATTTGAGATTTCAGTTTTAATTCATTTTTAATTTTCTATGCAGGTACTGTCTGTTGTTAGACATTGGCCAGAGGTGGGGAAGATCTCCTTTGTTGCACATTCTTTGGGGGGTTTGGTGGCAAGATATGCTATTGGGAGACTTTATGATTATTCTTCAACATTGGGGCCTGTAGGTACAACCAAAAACTGCTTCAGTGAAGAGCAGATAGAGTATTCAAAGCAATGCCTTGAGCAACGTTATGAAGCCAAAATTGCTGGTTTGGAGCCGATGAACTTTATAACATTTGCAACACCACATCTTGGTTCAAGAGGACATAAACAGGTAGCTTAAAGTTTGCTTTGAACAGTCTTGTGTCAAGTTTCAGTATCATTAATATTCGTCTCTCTTCTGTCCTCTCCTCTTTGTTAATCTTCTTTCCTCTTCTGAGAGTATTTTTGGCTCTTTTCCTTGTCTTTTCTTTTTCTTTTCTGCCAAAATTGCACTGAACTCACCCGTGCTTTGGGGCTGGTTCATTTACCTACATTAGTCTCCATTCAAAAAGTCTCATTTGACCTACTTGGGTTAACATCTCTAGAATATGGAAGGCATGTCCATGCAAAATTGGTGCAATCAATGAAATCTTTAGTTCTACTCCCACTTTGTTTACCACGCACCCTCTGTGATTTGACCCATTTGATTCTAGAATAATTAACTGAGGATTAATAATCATTCTTGTTTTTTATCTTATGGTATTTGAAACTTCGGATGTTCAGTTTATGTATGATATACATAAGATACATATTAGCTTAAGAAAGATATTTATCTTTTGAATTTGTTGTGGTTGTTATGGTAGATATGTTCATTAGATATCTTCAAAGGTCAGCTTGCAAGAGTATATATAAATAATTGAAGACATGCTTAATAGTTTGATGCAATGTGGGCTCAATCAATAGCATACACAATTTTCTTTTCTAAATTTTCTATAAAATCTAATACTAAGGGTGTTCAACTTATATTATTTGTCACTTCTTTATAAATTAATGAATCTACTCTTTGCACTTTTTGAAAATATACAAAGGAAGGAATTATATTCTATTTGCAGTCTGAGAGAAAAGGGTTTTCATATTTGGCAGTAGCTTACTTGCTTGATGATGAGAATTGGGAGAAATATTGTGATGGGACTTGAACAAAAAGACAGTAATACTTTAAGAAACACAGGTGAATTCGTAGATATTTAGATTCAATCAAGCTAATACACGGGAGACAACTAGGGAAAGAAATACACACAGAAGAAGGCTAATATCAGGCCTCCTGGAAACACAGATACAATGAAATGCAGCACACACTCTTCCCACAAAACATTCAAAAACCAGAACCTAATCCTAGCAACAGCAGCATCCAGGCCAAACTAGCATTAGGGATGCTAGCCTCCCCAAAGAACCAGCCAATATTCAACATGCCCTAAATGACTCTCTCACAATCCCTTTTAACCAGCTTCCTCCACTAACATCTCATCACACGGGGTCCTTGCCATGTCCTTGGCCGTTAAAGATAAAATTATTGCCCCTTATGCCTCTATTTTTCCTCTTAGACTGTGTTTTGTATACTTGGGATCTATCATTACCCCTTGCAACATCTACCTTGTCCTCAAGGTGGAAATATGAAAATTGGGTGGCAATGATGCTAGCTTCTTCCCATGAACTATCATAGTCAGGGAGGGAACTCCATTTGATGAGAACCTCCAAGGTACCATTCATCAATGTACGTTTGTCAAGTACAGCCTCAGGTGTAACCCCAGCTCCTTCTTGTCAGTGAGGAAACTAGGAATCTATGCTGCTGGGATGTCCACATGGAGGGCCTTCTTGAGTTGAGAAACATGAAGTACTGGATGTATGCGAGTTGGGGGAGGTAGGTCTACCCGATAGGCCACTTCACCTATCCTGGCCAACACCTTGTAAGGATCGTAGTATCGAGGGCTGAGCTTCTCATTGGGTCTCTTGGTTAGGGATCTTAATTTATAAGGTTTGATCTTGATGTAGACTAGATCTCCTACCTCAAAGGAAATGGCTCTGCGTTTTTGATCTGCCAAATTTTTCATGTAGGATTGGGCTTGGGTGAGATTGGATTTGAGCTCCTCCAAGACTAAGTTACGTTCTTGGATCATGGAGTTAACTTCTTCAACCTTGGATAATTCATTAGTCCATCTGAGAAGAGTGGGGGGTTCTCTGTCATATAAAGCTCTGAATGGAGTCATGCTAGCTACTATTTGGAAAGTAGTGTTATACCAATACTTTGCCCAGGGGATCCAGTTAACCTATTGCCTTCGCTTGTCCCTAGCGAAACATCTGAGGTATGTATCCAAACTTTTGTTGACCACCTTGATCTGACCATCGGATTCTGGGTGGTATGCCGAACTCATGTTTAGTGTAGTGGCAACAACTTTGAATATTTCTTGCCAAAACTGACTGATGAACACTCTATCACGATCCAATACTATGGATTTTGGGAACCCGTGTAGGCGGACTATTTCTTTTACAAACAGGGCTGCTACTTCTTTTGCAGTGAAAGGGTGAGCCGTAGTGAACCTGTCCACTACCACTAGTATGACATCTTTCCTCCCTGATTTAGGTAATCCACATATGGAATCCATGCTTATATCTTCCCAAACATGAGTGGGAATGGGGAGTGGCAGAAGTAACCCTGTTGAAGATAATGCTTGGTATTTGTTTGCTTGACAACCCCACAAGCTGCTACGAACTGTTGGACATCTTGCTTCATCCCACTCCAATAAACAAGCCCTGCTAGGCGTTTATATGTTCTAAAAACCCCTAAGTGTCCACAAATAGGAGAATAGTGGAATTCACCTAACAACTGCTGTACCCGAGGAAAATTCTTGGGAATTACCATCTTGCCCTTGAACATCAGAGCACTCTGTCGATGGAATAATTGGGTTGGCTTCGTGGGTCAGCTACCAAGCCTCTCGTTATGCTTGAGAGCCTATCATCTTTCCATATCTCATCTTGTAATGATTCCCAATCCCCACATTGCATGATGTTGATGGCGTTCAGAGTCATGTTTTCTTCTCTTCTAGATAGAGAATTTGTTGCCCCATTATGCTTTCCAGCCTTCTACTATATAGAAAATTGGTAGCCTAACAGCGTAGCTGCCTACTTTTGTTGCTCTAGTCCCATAATACGTTGTTCCAGGAGGAATTTTAAGCTCTTCTGGTATGTTCGTATAAGAAAAGGGTGGTCGAAGAGGTAAGGATGCTATTTTTGCACTGCAAAGTCTATGGCCATGAGCTTGCACTCATACACTGATCTCCTTTTGGCACGTTCTGAAATTTTTTGACTAAAGTAAGCTAGAGGACAGCCTCTTGCATCAACATTGCAACGATTCTAGTCCCTGATGCATCAAGTTAGATCTCAAATGGTTTCGTAAAATTAGGTATGGCTAAGACCGATGCCTTGGTCATAACTTCCTTTAGCAATTCGAATGCACCCTGTGCAGCATCATTCCAAATAAATCCATCATTTTTTAATAGCGTTGTAAGAGACTCAGCTATCCCTCCGTAGCCCTTAATGAATTTCTAGTAATAACCGGTCAACCCCAAGAATCCTCTCACTCCCTTAACATCTTTAGAAACCGGCCACTCCACCATTGTAGCAATTTTAGCTGGGTCAAGTTGAACACCATTTGCTGATATGATGTGTTCGAGTTATTCTAGCTTGCTTTGCCCAAATAAACACTTCTTTCTGTTTAGAGCTAAGGAATTATCCTAGAGTATCTGCAAGGTTAAGCCAAGGTGGTCCACATGAGCCCGCACTATGGGGCTGTAAACTAGTATATCATTAAAATATACCAGGATGAATTTCCTTAAATGGGGCTCGAATATTGGGTTCATCAATGCTTGAAATGTAGATGGGGCATTAGTCAAGTCAAAGGGCATGACTAGAAACTCATAGTGGTCCTCATGTGTCTTAAATGCTATTTTGTGCTCATCCCCTTCCTTCACTCTGATCTGATGGTATCCGTACTTCAAGTCTAACTTAGAAAAAATAGTAGCGCCTCCTAGTTCATCCATCAACTCGTTGATCACAGGTATAAGGAGCTTGTCTGGAATGGTTATTTGATTCCGGGCCCTGTAGTCAAAACAGAATCTCCAACTGCCATTGTTTTTTTTACCTAGAAGCATTGGGCTTGAGAAAGGGCTAGTGCTAGGATGTATTACTCCTACCCACAACATTTCCTTGACTAGTTTTTCAATTTCGTTCTTCTGTGAATATGGGTACCAATAAGGCCGGATATTGGGGGGGTTGAACCCCACTTTTTAAGAGTAATCTAGTGGTCAAGTTCATGCCTAGGTGGTAACCTATTGGGGTTGACGAACAGAGGGCCATAAATCTCCAAAATCCCCTTTATTTCCTCGGGGTACACCTCTTCCCCTTGCAACTCCAGTGATTTGAATTTGACTTGGTACCCTTCCCCCTGGGCTTGTGGTGTTTGCATTAAGGCTTTCTATGAAACGAGTGTTTTTGACAGGGATGGATCACCCTGTAATTGGACCATTCTTTTCCCAATTCTGAATTCCATAGTGAGTTTTTCCCAATCCATGCTGACTGCCCCTAAGGTGCTTAACCAAGCCACTCCTAACACCACATCGGCCCCACCGAGATTAATTGGAAAGAAAGTTTGGGTAACTTTGTTCCCCTGAAGTTCCACTTCAACCTTCTTGTAGATGGTGTTACCTTTCACCCTGTATCTGTTACCAACCAAGACACCAAAGTGAGATGTTGTCTCATAGGAAGCTGTAGCCTTTCAGTAAGCTCCCTGGGGATAAAATTGTGGGATGCCCCACTGTCCACCAGAATCATTACCTCTTGTCCCTTGATCACCCCTTTCACTTTCATCGTGTGGCTTGTTGTTAATCCCACTAAAGAGTGCATTGATATTTCCAATGCCATATGTTCACCCTCCTGAAGTGGTTCAATTATTTCCGTTTTCCGTTGCTCGTGCAAGTCTTCCCCTTTGGTAATTTCACTGTTTCCATCACTCTTATCCCGCAGAAGCATTTGCAATTGTCCGTTTCTGCAAATATAGTTAGGGGAGTATCGTTCTTCACACCTAAAACATAACCCCAATTCGCGGCGTCTCCTTTCTTCAGCTTTCGAGAGAGCCTTCTGACATTACCATATCCTCGATTAACACTAGCCTTGGATTGCCCACTTCTCTCTGTCGAGTGGGTCAGTGGTGGTGGCCCGTCACCTGTCCACATCATCCTAGCCTCCTAGCCCGATCCAGTATCACATTTTTTTCTTCTACCTTATGGGCCAAGTCTATCATTTGCCCTAAGTTCAAAGGGCAGCCTATCTTGACCTCTGCTTTTACTTCCTCCTTCAGCCCATTCAAGAATAGTCCCATGAGCATCTTGTCTTTGGCATCAAACAATGGTGCGGATAATAGTTCATATACCTCCCGATATTCTATTACGCTACCAACTTGCTTCAACGCTGCCAATCTCGTGTTGTCGACACCTGATTGTGAGGGATGAAATCGTGCCATCACTTGCTCTCTAAACTCCCTCCATGAGTGCATTGGACGTCTTCGTTTTGCCCACTGATACTAGTTGAGGGCCTTCCCTTCTAAGCACACTGCAACAACATCCATCATCTCACCGTCTCCCACATGATTAACTTGGAAGTATCTCTCCAGCTTGAACACCAACCCACTGAGTCTTCACCTTAAAAAATAGGTAATTCTAATCTACGGAATTTGTTCTCTCCTTCGACCCTAAGATCAATCTCTTCCCTATCTCTGCCCCTCTCATCTCTTTGTGAACCTCCCACAGACCCAGTTCGTCTTGGGTGATCGTCGGTCCATTTGGCCCTAGTCTCTTCCATGAGATCCCTTATGTCCAAAATAAGGGACTATGTTAAGGGTTTGCCTCATTTTCTCTATTCCTTCCTCTACTTGATCCATCATTCCTTCCATTCTAGTGTTTACCATAGCCCGAAAACAATTTGCTCTGATACCAATCTGATGAGTCTCGAACAAAAAGACTGTAATACTTAAAGAAACAGAGGTGAATCCTTAGATATTTAGATTCAACCGAGCTAATACACTGGAAACAACCAAGGAAAGAAATACACACTGAAGAAGGCTAACAGCAGGCCTCCTGGAAACACAGATACAATGAAATGCAGCACACACTCTTCACACAAAACATTCAGAAACCAGAACCTAATCCTAGCAGCAGCAGCAGCAGCCAGGGCAAACTAGCGTTAAGGATGCTAGCCTGCCCAAAGAACCAGCCAATATTCAACATGCCCTAAATGACTCTCTCGCATTCCCTTTTAACCAGCTTCCTCCACTAACATCTCATCACACGGGCTGCTTGCCATGTGTCCTTGGCTGTTACAGCTAAAATCATTGCCCCTTATGCCCCTATTTTTCCTCCTAGAGTATGTTTTGTTTGCTTGGGGTCTATCATATTGTCTTCTTGGTCTGGATGTTGATATACTTATAAGCAAGAAATATTGAGGTCATGAGTCTCAGTTTACCTTTTTTATTTTCTGTTATTGCATTGAATATACCATTGTGATACTTTTTGTTAGTCTCTTAACTCTATTCTGATTGATTCATGTATTGAAGTCTGAAGTTCTTATATTGGAACCCCATCCTTTACTTCTGTTCATTTCTATTTGTATTTTTAGCTTCCATTTCTTTGCGGCCTTCCTTTCCTTGAAAGAAGAGCATCCCAAACGGCACATATAGTTGCAGGGAGATCTGGGAAGCACCTCTTCCTTATGGATCATGATGATGGGAAGCCTCCTCTTCTCTTGCGTATGGTTGATGACTCTGATGACTTAAAGTTCATGTTAGTATAAATGCATAAGTTTATTTCATTAGATGCTTATATTCAATTCTGGATTATTGCTAATGCAACTGTTAATGATGGTGTAGGTCAGCTTTACGTGCATTTAAGCGTCGTGTGGCATATGCAAATGCAAATTATGACCGTATCCTCTTTTAAGTTATATTTTGAATGTCAACTTTTCTTTGACGTTTGTTGAATTTCCTGTTGCACAAAACTTGAGCATAATGAATCAACGTATATATATCAAACTTAGCAGATGCTAGGATTTCTCTTGCATGCAGCTTGCATGAATGCATATCATGAAATGGAACTTAGAACAAAGACATGGCACTAAAATAATTGCACTATGATGTGAATTAAAGTCTTCATAGACAATTGTGCTCCAAATTCCAATATCACGTTTGCTAATAATTTTCCTGAAACCGTACATTGGAAAAATGATGAATGGCAAACTAAACATAGAGCAATATGATGTATTTTGTGATATATATCTTGACTTAGCTTGAAGATATGGTTGGATGGCGTACATCATCAATTCGGCGTCAACATGAACTTCCAAAGGTAGAGACTTTATGCATTTAGTCTACCTTTATGGCTTATGTGGCTTTTAAAGACTAACTTTCTTTCCTTCGTTTCTGCTAGTCCAATCTTCTTGTAATTGATGAGAAATATCCACATATTGTATATGTCGAAGGAGAGACTGCTGATGACATCCACAATAAAGAATCTTCTGTTGTTCGTGGCCAAGCAATTGACTTGGAAGGTTTTTTTTTTTTTTTTTTATTCCCCCCTTAAATCTTATGAATTTTGTAATATACTGCTCTTTTATTTGGTGTTTATGATTCTCTTGTGGCAGGACATAATGCTATATGCTTGGGAAGAGGGGTTATTTTATCTTGGATTTTGACAGTGGACATTTGTTGTTCTGATTAATTTTTAGTTGGATTGTCTAATTCAGGAACATTCAGATAGAACGAAGAAAAATTGGAAAAACATTTTTCTCTCCTTTGTTTTGCCCTTATTGATATTCATGACCTTTTGCAACTCGTAGCTCAACCAAAATTTTAAAATTCTTAGTGCACCTAATAAGCTATCTGGTTGACCATTTTAATAGATATGCAAAACAATGTAGTACATTTTATATCATGATTATAAGTTTATCTTTAAGAAAGAAGAGATATATATCTAACATTGTCTTAAGCTTTGCAAGATACAAGATAATGAAATTGCTGTTGAACTTTGGGCTCTATGGTATGCCCTCTCTTTATGAGAACTAGGGTGTTGGAGAGTTATTTTCCAAGACAAATTTTTTATTGCCACTATTAGTTAAATTATACAGCTAATGATGCAGGGTGAAAATGGTCTATATATGATTTTTGTTTTTATGGGTTATTCTATCTGACAGGGATTAGCTTACAGAGGATTAAGTGAACTCCGTGCCTTTCGTTTAAAGTATACGGTTTTCTAGGACACATACGTGCTAAACTTCTATTTTAGTGTTCCGTATGATGGACTGAATTTTTTCCATGCAATGGAAACCTTAACTCTCGTATTAAGTCAAAGTATAATCTGAAAAATTATCAGTTCAATTTTTTATTTTATTTATATCTAGTAACATCTTTTATTCGAACTCAACTCTTAACTTATCTTGGTCAACAAATTCATTGCATAGCATCACTATTTAATATTTAGATTCAACTATTAATTGACTGGGCTATGTTCAACGTAGTTGCTCCAAATATACAATAGAATATAATTATACTGGCTGCATATATACAATAAGCTGTTAGCTGCAGATCTTTCATGTATTACCTTGCATTTAGACTTATGCAAATTCTTGTTTTTCTGAGTATATTTTTCTTCCAATGAAGAGGAGATGATAAGGGGTCTCACTCAAGTACCTTGGGAGCGTGTGGATGTTAGCTTTCACAAGAGTAAACAGCGATATATAGCTCACAATACAATCCAGGTGAACTTAATAGCTTACCTTAATGCTTTTCTGCAATCTGTGTGATGTAACCCCTTTTGATGACTATATCGTCCACTACTTTCTTCATTCTTCTCCGGTTTAGAACTCCTGTATAGGATAAGATGTGGGCATTCTTTTTAGAAAAGAAAATAATTGAAGCCGTTGTACTTTTATGTCATTGATGAGGATCATGAGGTTTCACATTAAGGGTTTATGAATTAACCCAGAAACAAAGTAACATTGATGAGAATTATGAGATTAGGGGATTTATGGTGGTTAAGCCAGAAATCAAGTAATTTAAGTTATATTAAAGGTAGTTATTGGTTAGTAATATGATAATTATTAAAACTGGTTGCTGTGAGCCTGTAACAGTGCCTGCAAAATTAGGATTTTGGATTTGGTAGATTCTTGGGCAAATTCTAAGCCAAGGCTATAGGAGAAATAGTTTTTAATGCTGTATGGAAAAGTGAACTTGTCTGGCTAGTCCATAAGTTGAGGGAAATGATATGAAGATGTCAAAAAAGAAGAAAATTAGCCTAGGCTTCACACAAGGGTTGATTGTAGTACACAACTAAGCAGATAGCAATCTCAGAAACTGATATTATTGTTAAAAGAAGCATAACATCCGTATATATTAATTTATAATAAAAAAAATCAAAACTTAATATATTACTAGAATTTAGACTTCCTACTAATACTATATGTTGGATTGCTCGGAGGATAAAGGCAGGGAATCAATCCTCGAGCTTTAGGGATTAATTGCTACTTTTATTTCCTTTTACTCTTTGATTTTATTTCCTTTTTGTCCGTTTATTGTTTAAATTGTTTCTTTCCTAATAAAGAGATTTGGAGTAGGCCAAATCTCTGATTTCTCTATATTCTTCCATCTTTCTTTATTCTTAGGAATCTTTACCATGATTAGAATAATAGGGAATTAATGACAGGTATGTTGTCATATTTTCTTATATATTCCATGCTTCTTTTGTTGTGTAATGATATTCTAAAATAATAATAAGTTTCTTACCCTACTGCTCCTAAAATTACATAGTATCAGAGCTGTAGGCTCGTGATTCATTCCTCCAATGGCCAAAACGGCGATGACTGGTGCCAGGAGGGACTCCGGTCAGTCTGAGAGCTCAAATTTTGAGCCAGTTGTAACCCACAATGGAGAAAATCTCCAGAATTCCCAAAATCTTCCATTCCAATGGATGTCCCGAAGTTCATCCTTCTTACTGACCTCCCACAAACTAATGGGAAAAACTACTTGGAATGGGACCTGTCTGTGAAGCTGGCCATTGATGGAAGACGGAAACTTGGACATTTGACAGGTGCAATAAGGCGGCCATGACCTGCAGAATCGGCCTAATTCATGGAGGTCAGAAAACTCTCTCATTATTGCCTGGTTGATCAATTCAATGGAGCAAGTTATAGTTAAACCATATCTTCTTTTACCTATTGCAAAAGATGTATGGGAGGCTTTAAAGGAGACTTATTCAGATTTAGAAAATTCTTCCCAAATTTTTTATTTTAAAACAAAAATTTGGCAATCTAAACAAGGATAACATGAGGTAACTGATTACTATAATGAAATGGTCTCTCTTTGGCAAGAGTTAGATCAATGCTATGATAAATGGGATTGTGTCTCTAATAGTGTAAAAATCCTAAAAAAGGAAGAGAATGACAAGGTGTATTTGTTTTTAGCTGGCCTTAACCGTGAATTTGATGAGATACGGGCTAGAATTCTAGGAAAAAAACCTTTACCATCTATACGTGAAGCTTTTTCGGCTATAAGAAGGGAAGAAACAAGAAGGAAGGTGATATTGAAACCTTATGAATCAAAGTCTTCCACTGAACTTGAAGGAGAAAGAAGGAAGAAGCCTTAGTGTGACCACTATAGGAAACCATGGCACACCAAGGAAACCTGTTGGAAAATTCATGGTAAGCCAGCACATTGGAAGAAAAAAGGTGGTGAAAATAGAGCTTTCCAAACTTCTCTTGATGACACCCACAACCAGCATACTCCTTCTGAATCATCTCCTTTCACAAAGGAGAAAATGGAGCACTTGTACAAGCTGTTTCAATCCTCCTCACAAAACTCAGTAACCCCTTCTTGTTCTTTAGCCCAAAAAGGTAATTTTGTTACTGCCTTTCTTAGTGTCAATTCTAGTTACAATACTTAGTAGATTATTGATTTTGGAGCAACAGATCATATGATCAATTGCTCCAATATGTTTTCGTCTTACACTCTTAGTGCAGGGAACAAAAAAATAAGGGTTACTGATGGTTCTCTCTCAGCAATTGTTGGAGTTGGCTCTATTGTTATATCTCCTTCTCTAACCTTAGCACAATGTTCTTCATGTCCCTAAATTGTCTTGTATTCTTTTGTCCATTAGTGAGATAACCAAAGACTTAAAATGTTGTGCTATTTTTATTCCTCTCAGTGTGAATTTCAGGAACTAGCCTCGGGGAGGATGATTGACAATGCTAGAGAAAGTAGGGGTCTCTATGCCTTTAAAGATGGAACTAAAGCACTTAGACTAGCTAGGAGTGCTTGTTTTTCTATGTCTATTGATAGTAATATTATGCTATGGTATTATAGACTAGGTCATCTTAGTTTTCATTATTTAAAACACTTGTTTGCCGAATTATTTTAAAATAAAGATCCATCTTCAATGTGAGACTTGTGAATTAGCAAAACATGATCGGTCATATTTCTTTCCAACTATTTATCAAGCATCTAAACCATTTAATTTAATTCATAGTGATGTTTGGGGACCATCTAGAGTCCCCACAATTTCTGGAAAAAGGTAGTTTGTCACCTTTATTGATGACCACACAAGGGCTAGTTGGGTGTATTTGCTAGAAGACAAATCAGAGGTTATGGAAACATTTGAAGATTTTTACACTATGGTGGAGACTCAATTTCAAGAAAAATTCAAATTTTTAGAAGTGATAATAGCAAGGAATACTTTAATAAAACATTAGGTAGCATTTTTTTTTGAAAAAGGTATGGTACATCAAAGCTCTTGTCTTGACACACCCCAACAAAATGGGGTAGCTGAAAGGAAAAACAAACGTCTTTTAGAGGTTGCTAGAGCTTTGATGTTCACAAGTCATGTTCCCAAAAATCTTTGGGGTGAAGCTATTTTGACAGCCATATATCTTATCAATAGAATGCCTACAAAAATTTAAAATTTTTAGACTCCACTAAGTGTATTTCAAAATTGTTTTCCTTCTTCAAAACTTCTCTCCAACCTACCCTTAAAAGTGTTTGGATGTACTGTTTTTGTTCACATTCACTCTCAAAATAGTACCAAATTTGATCCCAGAGCCAAAAATTGTATTTTTGTCGGATATGCTCCAACATAAAAGAGATATAAATGTTATAATCCTACTTCAAAAAGGCTGTTTGTCACTATGGATGCTACATTTTGAGTCAAAACAGTTTTTTGAACCTCATCTTCGGGGGGGTGGGGAGACTCAAATTGAAGATTCGGATATCTTGAAATTGAATCTACATATTTTTTCATAAATATTGCCCCAAGTGATTTAACTAATGAGAACCCTATTCCTATGGATAATCTTACTAGCAATAGAAATGAAATAGGTACCAAGGATCTCCTAGTTTACTCTCGAAGAGAAAAATCTCAAGGCATTAAGACTAACACTCCTCGGGATTGTCCAGAATCTGATGAACCTGTGGCTGGGCAGAATTCTACTGAATTCTCAGGTAATTCTCAAGTCAAACTTGTCCAAAGTGGTCATTCCAATTGTGAAAATTCTGAATCCAATGTTCATGACCTTGATTTTCCTATTGCCCATTGTAAAGGTACTAGATCTTGTACAAAAAAGCCTAGATATCTTATGTCTAACTTTGTCTCTTATAAAAACTTGTCTCTTACTTTTTCTACCTTCCTTCACAGTTGGCTTGTGTGGAAATTCCAAAGAATGTATAAGCTGCTCTACAAATACCTGAGTGGAAGGAGGCTATTTTAGAAGAGATGAAGGCTCTTGAAAAAAATAGAACATGGGAAATTGTGAGTTTACTAGCAACTAAAAAAATTGTTGGGTGCAAATGGGTTTTTATAACCCAACATAAGTCAGATGCGTCCCTAGAAAGATACAAGGCTCGCTTGGTTACTAAAGGTTTTACTCAAACTTATGGTATTGATTATTTCGAAACCTTTGCACTTGTAGCAAAATTAAACACCATTAGAGTTCTCTTATTTCTTGCTGCTAGCCTTGATTGGCCTCTACAGCAACTAGATGTCAAAAATGCATTCCTTAATGGAGACTTGGAGGAAGAAGTTTACATGGATCTACCTCCTGGATCTGATGAAAGGTTTGGGTCAAAAGTTTGTAAATTGAAGAAGTCTCTATATGGGTTAAAAAGTCTCTGAGGGCTTGGTTTGAGAAATTTACAAACTTAGTAAAAAAAACAGGGATATACTCGGACAAACTAACCACACCATGTTCACTAGAAGTTCTACCAATGGGAAAATTGCTATTATCATAATTTATGTAAATGACATAATTTTAATTGGTTATGATGTTGTTGAGATGGATAGGTTAAAGAGGTTCCTTGCCTCAGAATTTGAGATTAAGGACTTAGGACCCCTAAGATATTTCCTTGGTATGGAAGTGGCTCGGTCAAAGAAGGGAGTTTCAGTTTCTCAGCGAAAATGTGTCCTGGACCTTCTTAATGAAATTGGAATGGGTGGATACTGCCCCGTTGACACTCCAATTGATCCAAACCAGAAACTTGGAGAAGGCAAAGGTGATCTGGTGGATATAACAAGGTACCAAAAATTAGTTGGAAAACTTCTATTTGTCTCATACAAGGCCTGATATTCCATTTGCAGTAAGTTGTGTAAGCCAATTCATGCATTCTCCTCGGGAAGAGCATCTTGAGGCTGTTTATAGAATTCTGAGGTACTTAAAAAGTTCTCCAGGAAAAGGCCTACTATTCAAACAGAATGAGCAAATGAGTGTGGAGGTATATACTGATGCTGATTGGACACGATCACTTACTAATAGAAAATCTACATTAGGGTATTGTACTTTTGTTTGAGGAAACTTAGTTACTTGGAGAAGCAAGAAACAAAGTGTGGTTGTTAGAAGTAGTGCAAAAGCTTAATTTAGATCTATGGCTCAAGGGATATGTGAGTTATTGTGGCTGAAACAAGTCCTAGAAGAAGTTAGAAGGAGTGTAACTAGGCCTATGAAGTTGTACTTTGACTAAAAACCAGAGAGAATATTTGGAGAAATTATTTCTCAACTTTATTGAATGAATAATAGACTTTACATGTTTCCTTATAGGAGATACAACACAAACAATCAGGAACTAATTAACTGTTCCAGCTATCCTATTCAAAAACTTTCCTATATTAGAGTTTGACTAATCTAATATTTACAACAGTAATATAGCTATCAAATCCCTAGAGATTTAGGAATATCACAGCTAGCAAAACTTCCTATTTTCCACACTCCCCCTTAAGCTGGTTTGAAGATTTCTTCCATTGCCAGCTTGCCAATTAATCTATCAAATTGCTTTTTGTTTAGCCCTTTTGTGAATATATCAGTAGTTTGCTCAGTAGTTGAAATGTAGGGTATACAAATCAGCCTATTATCAAGCTTTTCTTTAATAAAATGCTCATCCACTTCTACATGCTTCGTTCTGTCATAAACAACCGGATAAATAAATTTTGTACACTGCATCAAAGTGTTTTGGACTTGGTGAGTGCATAAATTGGCTCACCATACTTACTGCAAAAGCTATATCTAGCCATGTATGGGATAAATAAATCAGCCTTCCAACAAGTCTTTGGTACTGTTCCCTGTTCACTACATCTTCAGTTTTAACAGGTTGTAGTTTTAAGTTGGGTTCAATTGGTGTTTCAGCTGATGTGCAACCCAGCAAACCTGTTTCTCCTAGCAAGTTAAGAACATATTTACATTAGTTGACAAATATACCTTCCTTAGACCTAGCAAACTCAATTCCAAGGAAATACTTCAATGTACCCAAATCCTTGATCTCAAAATCAGCAGCAAGTCTCTTTTTTAACCTCTCCAATTTAGCATTATCATCACCTGTCAAGATTATGTCATCTATATAGACAATCAAGATAGCAATTTTACCTTCTCTTGAATGTTTATAAAACATAGTATGATCGGCTTATCCTTGGCAATATCCATGATTTTTTACAACCTTTCCAAAACGTTCAAACCATGCCATGGGAGATTGTTTGGGACTGTACAATGACCTTTTCAGCTTACAAACTTTATCTTTACCAACTTTTTGCTCAAAACCAGGTGGTAAGCTCATGAAGACTTCCTCTTCTAGATCCCCGTTCAAGAAAACATTTTTTACATCTAATTGATGTAAAGGCCAATTGAAATTCACAGCCAAAGATAATAGAACTCGAATTGAATTTATCTTGGCTACTGGAGCAAATGTTTCTTGATAGTCGATTCCATAGGTTTGTGCAAAACCTTTTGCCACATGTCTTGCCTTGTATCGTTCTATACTACCATATGCTTTGCATTTTACAGTGAATATCCATCAGAATTAAGATTATGTTGATCCTTTTGTAGTGTTTCTCCCCCTCTCAGTGAAACATCTAATTTTGGCAACATTTTGACTAGAGTCAATTTTTTGTGTTTTAGAAATGGTTTCAAGGATTATATTATGCAATGGAACAGATATATCCCAAAAATTATTTTCATCTAGTCTCTCCCCTTGAAAAAGTTTTTGTTGCTGAAATAAGGTTGATTTTTGGAAAAAGAAACATCCATACTGATGTGAATTTTTTTGTTTAAGAATTATAACACTAATACCCTTTTTGGTTCGGAGCATAGCCTATGAAAAATGCACTTTTCAGCTCTAGGATTTAGATTAGATCGAAATTGGCTTGATATGTGTTCAAAAACAGTGCTACCAAAAATTTTTAAAGGTATATCAGAGTTTAGTCTAGAATCTGGAAACTCTTTTTTCAGACAGTCTAATGGGGTGATATACTTTAAAACTCTTGTGGGCATTTTATTGATCAATTAAGATGCAGTCAAAATAACATCTCCCTATAAATATTTTGGAACGTTCATAGAAAACATTATGGCACAAGCCACTTCAAGTAAATGTTTATTTTTTCTTTTAGCAATTCCATTTTGTTGGCGAGTATCGCGACATGTAGATTGATGTCGAATGCCTTTTTCATTCAAGAAATTTCCCAAAGATTTATTAAAATTTCTGTTCCATTGTCAGAGCGAAAAATACTGATTTTTGTGTGAAATTTATTTTAATCATGCCGTAAAAAATTTTGAATAATTTTTCTACTTCAGATTTTTCACTCATCAAATAAATCTAACATAATCGAGTATGATCATTTATAAAGGTCATGAACCATTTTTTTTCTAGACATAGTGGTGACCTTTGTAGGTTCCCACACATCTCTATGAATTAAATAAAATGGTTTTGAAACCTGGTAGGATTTTGTGAAATAAGTAGCACGGTTGCTCTTTGATAATTGACAACTTTCACATTGAAAAGATGAACAATCTATATTTTGAAATAAGGATGGAAGTAAATGTTTAAGATAGGATGCCCTAGTCTAAGATGCCAAGTCATTATTTGTTCATGAACAAAAGTTGAACTAACACTACTCAAGCCTTGAGCTTTTTTATTCCCGTATAAGTTGTCATCAAAGTAGTAAAGACCATTGATCATTCTAGCACTGCTAATCATCCTCCCCGAGTTCTAGTCTTGAAATTCACAATGGCAGTCAAAAAAAGTAACGCAACAATTAGAATCTTTGGATAATTGACTCATAGATAAAAGATTACAGGCAAGTTTAGGAACACGGAGAACAGATTTAAGATCATTGTTCTTTGAGATTTTTATCAAGCCTTTGCCTGCAATAGATGAAAACCTTCCATCGGCAATTCTAATTTTTTCATTTCCAGAACAAGGTAAATATGTTTTAAATAACTGGGAAGAGCTAGTCATGTGGTTAGATGCACTAGAATCAATGATCCAAGGAGAAGAGGAATGTAAATAACCAAATAAAGCATGATGTTCACTACTTGTGTAAGCCAAAGAAACACTAGGAATACCAGATGGGGAATTAGACTTTAGCCATTTCAGAAGATGTTCCATTTGCTCTTTATTGAAGGGACTTGATTCAGCTTCATTTCCAGAAGGAAAATTATGGTCGAATTTCTCACCACCTGATTTGTTCCCTTTCTTGAGTATGGCGTGGTTTGTTGCAGTAGTCATACCACACTCGATAGGTGTGTCAATGGTTTTTTTCTCAAGCATTACATTTCTGCGGCTCTCTTCTCTCCTTACTTCAAGGAATACATCGCCAATTGAAGGAAGTGGTTGTCTGCTTATGATTCTCCCCCTTCATCAAACTCAACATTGAGTTCAGCGAGGAACTTGAAGATATGATTGTCCTCTATTGTTTTTCTGTAGTGTTTTGAGTCTTTTGCATATTTCCACTCATAGTCGTTGAATAGATCTAGATCTTGCCACACCCGTTTCAGCGAATTGAAATACTTGGTAACATTGTCCTCTCCTTATTGGATGTCACCAAGTTTCAAGGTCAATTCAAAAACTAGGGACTGGTTGCCCAAATCTTACATTGTTCCATTGTTCATTAGCCGTCGGATAGCTCATATAATTGGAGTTGTCTTCCTCCATCAAGTTCACAAGCCAGGTCATCACCATGTGATTTTCAGCATCCCATATTGTATAAGTGGCGTCTTCCTTTGCTGGTTCCTTCTTATCACCAGGGAGTACCCAATCTTCCCTTGCCCCCGAACAATTTGACAGCAAAAAATTACCACCATTCAATTGAATAGTGGTAATTTTGACAGGGTGAGACTCAGAGTTGGGAGTTTGGGTGTCATTGGTTTTTGATGGGACAACAGTGGTCGTAATGGACCCAGAAGACACGTCTGACATGATCAACAAACGAAAGGAGTAACAAAAAACAAGGAATAAGTCCTAGAATTTGCAACAACGAAGGAAACTATATGTTCTGTTTTATTGTCAAAAAACAGAGGAAGAATTAAGAAGCAACAACGGCACCTGTTGCTGAGTACAAACAAAAAAAGAGAGGAACAATTCCTGCTCTAATACCATAAAAACGAAAGAGAATATTTGGAGAAATTATTTCTCAACTTTATTGAATGAATAATAGACTTTACATGTTGACAAACAATCAGGAACTAAATTAGGAACTAATTAACTATTCTAGCTATCCTATTAAAAAACTTACCTATATTAGAGTTTGACTAATCTAATATTTACAACAGTAATACAGCTAGCAAATCCCTAGCGATTTGGGAATATCACAGCTAGCAAAACTTCATATTTTCCACAGTGACAATAAGGCTGCTATCAATATTGCACATAATCCAGTGCAACATGACAGAACCAGACATGTTGAAATTGATAGGCTGTTACAGGCCTTCTTTGATGCTCTAGATAGTACTTAACCACAGGTAGGGATGCTAGGTCAGTTTTCAAGAATTGGATGCTTCGAAAATTCCTCTTGGTAGGCAATTTCGAGGTTGCCTGGGCATCCTAAATTAACAATGGGTCGCTTGGGTAAAACATTCATCCTTTATTCATTCATAAACAGACCATTATATAGTCTGTTGATTACACTGAATTGACTCACATAAATATGGAAATAATTTCAAATTCAAACTAGGAAGTAAAATAGCTAATAACCCATCAATCAGGTTTTATTCATAATAAGAAAACATTAACTTAGATAGATTTATTGCCTAAATGAGCCCTGACAGCAATACTCCATCAATTCCCTTGACCTTCCTTAGTTAAAGAACACAAATCTCAGTCATTCATTTTGATTCCAGCCTCATTAATTCTGATTGAATTTGGATTCCCTAAGTTGATCCCCATTACCACTGACAACTCGTTCCTTGTCAACCTTAGCCCTCCTTGCATAGACTAAATTAATGGGAGGTCTAACATAGGCATTTTATAAAGGAGAAGCTTGAAGCTGGAGATATTTGTATGCCATTTGTTTCAACATCACAACAAGTGGCTGATATCCTTACAAAAGGACTGTTCGAACCTACCTTTGAATTCTTAATTAGTAAGTTGGGCATGATTGACATCTATTCACCAACTTGAGGGGGAGTGTTAGATTGCTTGGAGGACAAAAGCAGGGAATCAATCCCTAAGTTTTAGGGATTAATTGCTTCTTTATTCTTTGCTTTTATTTCCTTTTACTCTCTGATTTTATTTCCTTTTTGTTGGTTTACTGTTTAAATTGTTTCTTTCCTAATAAAGAGATTTGGAGTAGACCAAGTCTATGATTTCTCTCTATTCTTCCATCTTTCCTTATTCTTAGGAATCTTTATCATTATTAGAATAATAGGGAATTAATGACAGGTCTATTGTCATATTTCCCTATATATTCCATGCTTCTTTTGCTGTGTAATGATATTATGAAATAATAAGAAGTTTCTTACCCTACTACTCCCAAAATTACACTATATAATAAAGAACAAACAAAATTTAAGAAAAACTAAGTAGCATAAAACCAAGCCTTGATACAATCCTAGACCAGGAACTACGAAAATTATTAAAATAGCACACGACTATAAGTATAGTTAGTTAAAGTAGTATGTAATATGTATTAGGAGTTTACCTAACCTGATAATCATTGATAATTTTGGTCAAGAAAAGTCTGGAATATTACAAACAATCCCCATCTCAAAATTACACCAAATTACTAGGACACTTTTTATGTTTAGACTTATGATTTCTTGATGCTATTGCTGTCTGTGTCAGAAGGGTTGTGTACTCTCTAGACTGTTGTTTCTGCCTTCAGTTAACATGCCAAGATAAGCATATGAAATTTTTTGTTGATGCCAGTCTTGGCATTGGCACATCTGACTGGAGTAGTATGTATATTTAATGGGAGTGATAGTTTGAATGCTCGTGTACCATTTTCGATTATTTTTCCTGATATAGGAGTGATAGTCTAATGTACACTTTCTATAAATTTCCCCTGCATATTTCTTTGGAGAGGGAAATAAACTAAACGTATTAGTTTTTAATCAAATATAAATTTCTTTCTAAAAATTGTAGGCCTTTTTATACTATAATAGGCTAATGGCCATTGCTTAAGCTTATGTTGCTAGTTCCTCTTTCTTATTTGTTATTTGTCTTGTCTTTGCTTTCAGGTGAAAAGCTACTGGTTGAATTCAGATGGTGCCGATGTGGTCTTCCATATGATAGATAACTTCCTTCTTTAGATCTTAATTTACAAAGTTTGGTGTCAACAAATCAGTGATCCGAGCAATGGGTAGATGTCTTCTAATCTTTTTCCCCCCTGTACATCTTGCATCATAACAAATGAAGATGATTCGTTGTATATTATATGTGGTAGTTGATAGCTTCATTTGAGTACACCATTATGTACATTAGTGCTCATCTCTCACCTTGGTAAGGTCATGCATCCATGTTATTGTGAATGTCACATGGAAAAGCTGTCACAGTGAAATATGTCTTTACTCTATCCTTTTCTTGTCTACATACACTACTTTGATTCTTATGTAAACAACTCCAATAGCATACTTGGAAACTAGTGTGGCTGATATAGTCAGCCATTTTATGTCTTCCTAGAACTCAAGGACACAGGTAAAAGCCTGTAGAACAGATCCTGTTCAAGTAAGGTCGTCTAGGCAATCTGTTTATGATTCTATGAACAAGTCTGACATTACTGTAATGGACATGTCCGGTTTGTTGCTTCTTGTATTTTATGAAATTGTCTTCTCCGGCACTATCTTGATTTGATTAGTTATGCTCCTTCAAAAATTATTGCAAGGGCACTCGTCACTTTTCCTGAGGTGTTTTCACTTTTTTGATATGGTTTAAGACTGAAGTTCAAAAGGAATTGAATCAACATTTACATTATGCACATTTAAAATATTATACAACGCCAACAATGGTTTAGATGAAAATCCTTCCATCTTGGAAAAAAACATTCACAAAACAATGTCTAGACTTTGAAATTCAAGAAACATCGTCTGGTCATTGATATCTTTCTTGTCTTGAGGAAGCTGACATAAGGTTTTATTCTATGATGGGGCAATAAATTCAACATATGTTCCATTGAACTGTCATTTGACGTTTTTCTAAGGGGGGATGTTGTCAGTGGGATCAAGAGAGGACAAAAAAAATATCCTTTCTTCCTCTAATGGTGCTGTGTACAGTATACCCGCATGTTCTTTAGTTGGAAGCACTTAGAAGGAAGAAAATGGAAGTAGACTATGGAAGATGGTAATCAATTGTATGATGTCTGTACGTAAAGTAAGTTCCCAGTAACAGGAAGAGGAAACTGATATAAGGTTGGCAAATATTTGGGCCCACTAACTTCCAATCACCCAAAAGAAGGGTGGAGATGGAGAGAAGTTAGATGTCTTTCAGTAATAGCAAAATTTAATTTATATATATATATATATATATATATATATATGCGGTAAGAGTGTGGTCTTGTTAGAAAATATGTATAAAACACTCATGAAATTGGTTGAATTAGATAATGAAAATTAATGTTTTTTAAACGATAAACTTGACTTATTTTACAATGATTAGGCAAAAGCTTAAATTTCAAAATGTAATGTAAATTTTAAACTAAACTCAATTCTTGAGAGTATGAATTCATTTTCAAAAACTTATATATATGAAGTTCATAAACTAAGAGAAAATGCTTGTTCAAAAGCAAGGTTTCAAAATGACAAATTGTAAACGATAAGGCTGTGCAGAGAATGATCAGACAGAAAAATAGAACTTTAGAACTTACGTTCACTCCCCAAGCACCAAGTAAGAGAACTTTTATTGTAATGGGTAATAACCAAAATACAAGTACAAGTCACAAAGGCCTTTTACAGCCACACCGGTCAACCTATCAACAACTAAAATTTTCCTTCCAAAAACTTATCAAAACTCTCAAGAATAGGTTCAAGCCACCCGGCCTTTTACAACTAAATTGGTCAACCTATTGATAACTGCCGAAGCTACCAAATTATATCATCTATATCCAATCCACCCAAAACTAACTGTAGTAGTGGTGACACTGGGTTGAACCCTTGGACTACTCTAATTATGTTATCAGATTAAGAGGCTGGTAAGTGGGGGGGGGGTGTTGTTTTGTGTGAGTTTAATCTATTGGAAGCAGTAAAAAAACAGTTAACATAATTTGTGAAAACAACCAATCTAGGGGATATTAACCAACCTTAATGTTAATCTCTTATTGATCATCAATTATGCATTTAATCACCACACAAGTGCTTGGCTTTAGAACACATCAAGAAGTTCAAGTATTCTATGGAATCTCTATTGGACAAGCATCCAAGATTTAATCACTCTCATGTAGTTGAATCAAGCATGCATATATTAGCAAAGTGACCTAAAGCCAGAATCCAGCCAAACTAAACAATTTACCAAAAAGCTTTGTTACTTTGCTCACTTCCTGTAAATCTCTTAAACACATGATCATTAAGCAACTATCATGCACACATCCTAATTAAATGAAACATTTAGTCAGAACAACAAGAGACAGGAAGAGCTTGGTAATGATTAAACTGCAAAATATTCAGAACATCAACTAAACATCAAGGTGATCAATCCCTTGGATTGATTTAAGGTTTTAGCCCTACATGAACAAGAGAGAAGAACTTACAAGCTGAACAAGTGAACATTAGAGAGACAAGTAGTGCATAAAACGTAATAAAACAGTAAAAATCTCCAGCTCCTCACGTTCTGCACCTCTTCTCCTTTTATAGAGCTCCAAAAATTAATAATCCAAGTTTGCCCTTAGGTCACAACATCTCCAGCTGTCTAGACAGCTCACAACCGGCTTACAAGAGGATAAATACAAGCAAAACGTCACAGTTTTGCTAAGGAAGTCTGCAGCAGAATTCTGTTATACAACAGCATCGTTCTGTCTTCCAGGTGTAATTTCGCCCACCAGACATTTAATTTAGCCTTGGAGCTCTTCATGAAAGTTGTATAGATTTCTCTTAGCTTTCCTACAAGATAAAATTTGTGAAGATCAGATGTCTAGAACTCAAGTTATGATCAGCATACAGAAGCAGTGTAAAATTATCAAGTCTGCAGCAAAATACAATAAAGTGCAATTGTAATCCAAACTTGCAAAATCTGGCTAAACCATGTCAGTTGAGCACATAAATTACTATAGGAGTGTAAATATGAGGTTTACTTCATATGTAAATATCATGTTTATCACCTATCAACCACTAGATTTTTCTTTTCAAGAATTTAGCAAAACTCTCACCACTAACTTTTTCTCGCAAGAAATGAGTAAAACTATCAACAAGGGTAAATGCTCACAAAGAGCCTAACAAATGAACTCTATTTACAGTAGAGTGGATGCTCCAATGATAGCACAATAGAAGCATAGCAGTAAAATAATGATTTTCCCTTAGTAAATGCCTTATCTCATTCTTCTTCAACGTTGAGAGGTGAACTCTTTATGTTCTTCAAGAAATGGACGTTAGAGAGCTTCTGAGAATGTACCAAAGAGTGTCCAACGTTCACCTGTTGTATTATGTCTCATTTAGCCATTATTTTGTCTTCACTTGAGCTTGGGACTAAATGATCGGGATTGTTTACATTTCTGCCTGATTGTTTGACTTTGCTGTATTACTTTTTCTACATATCTGCTGCAACACATTTGATTTTAACCAACAATCAGGTATATCTAGTGTGGCGCTATGCTCAAGGCTTGTCAATTTCCATTTCTAGCATTCCTTGCAAATATCATGGTCAAATAAAGTGCAAATTATCTCATACCAAAATAAGTATAAAGTATGTGTTTTGACAGAAAATCTGGGATCTTTCACCAAAATGGTAACTAGCTTTTCATGCACAAAAGGTGTTTTCATTTCTTAGCTCAAAAGGGAATAGTCATTAAACCCCATGGAAATAATGTTTTTAACATTTAAAACTTTGAGAAATGATATTTTAATTCATTTGAAACATTAGAAGAGTCTTCTCAACAATCTCCCTCTTTTTTTTTTTATGATGGCAACCTTTTGCTAAGAAATCTTTAAAATTTTCACAAGATAAAATAAGATAAGAGTTAAAGATTTACTCCCCCTTAATATGCGTACATGTGCTTTGGCTCCTCTTTGTATCTTGCAAAAACTTTCAAGAGTTTTTTGTTTGATCTTTTAAGGATCTTGCCTCATCCTGAAACTTGTATGGTCAAAATAGAGAAATGGACTCTGTTCCTTCTAGACATGAAAATAATCCCTTTAGCATTTATCATATTTCTTCCCATTTGTCATCATCAAAATATAGATAAAGAGAAACATAATAGAAATTGGGATATTCATTTGAAAGTACTAATCATGTGACAAGACAAAATAAAGTTGAGTACACTCCCATTTAATATGTCATATCTTGTTTTTTGTTCATCCTTTGTCCTTGGTTGATCTTTTATTCTTTCTGCTTGATCGTTTCTAACCTATGCATTTACAACAAAAATAGAAAAAGATCTTGTCCTATTTGGAATAAGGGTTAGTGAGAGATACTTCTCCCATTTCATAACTTCTCTCCCATAAAATAAAATTTCTCCCCCATATATCTTCTATGAATAAGGGATACTTTAATGCTTGTATTCTTCTCCTCCTTTGACATAGCATATGTAGCTTCTTCATAGTATACTTCTTCCTTTGACATCATTAGAACATAATCATTATCAAGACTTTCGATTTTTTTGATCATGCTCATACTCTGCTTGCTTCTTCTCTGTAGTCTTCTCAATTTGCCTATGGAGGTCATTTCTCTTCAAGTTGGAGTCATATGAGTTCCCATATGATACATTGCCATTTTTGCTTAACTCCAATACCAATCTCTATGTATTGGGATAATCTCAAGTTTCTTCATCTTTTAAACATTTCCTCATTGATCTTTCTTGATATCTTCAAATTTGGCTTAAATCTATCTTTAGGGATGAGATAATTCTTCCAAGCAACATCTTAAAGCACTTGAACATCTCAATATTGAAGAATTCAATATTTACTTCCCAAGGAATAGAATACCTCCTCTTTTAGAAGTTCTTGCCCAAGTCTGACCTATGATTCTTCATGCTTCTTGTTGGAGTCTCAGACTTCATCATTATGTTTCCTTTCTCAAACAACTTTAAAGATTTTAAAGATGGTAGATATGGTGCTTGAAAAAGACTGAGAGTTGTAAAAAACTTTTAAGAGTGAAAATCAAAAACATTTTGAGGCATCAAAATCATTATACTCGTGATATGAAACTGATCAAGTATACAACACGATATATATGTAGCATCAATGATCAAGAATGCATCAGCACACATATGCAGCACTTTGAGTATGATAAACGATTGAGCCAATATGGTAAATGATTAAGCTTAGAATATGACAGATGTTGAGATTGATTAAGCACAAAATATGATCATCAAGGACAACATATGAAAATGAACAAACACATAAGCATACCAGAGACATAATATCCAATTTACTCGAAATGAGGTAAATGAGATATCTAACTATATCTCTATGAAAATCTTCATCCACTGGCTTACCATGCTCATCATTGTCTAGCTTTGCGGAGGAGCTCATAAGTGTACTTTGACATTATCCATTCAAAACTTTTCAGTAGCTCCTTTGTGCATTTGGCTTGATTAATGAAGATACCTTCTATGTGTTGTTTGAATTTGAAGTCCAAGGAAGGTAGTCATTTCCCATCATGATCATGTTAGATTTACTATTCTTCAACTTAGAAAATTTCTTGCACAGATTTTCATTAGAAGATGCAAATACAATATCATGCATATAAACCTGAGCAATTAAGATGTTGTGCTTGATGGTTTTGGCAAACAAAGTATTGTCAACATTTCATTATGCAAAACCATTTTCATTAGAAATCTACTTAATCATTCATGCCATGCTTTAGTGCTTACTTCAAAATATATAAAGCTTTTGTGATATTGAAAACATGATTTGAATTTTCTAAAGCTTTTAAAAATAGAGGGCCATTGGCTCATTTAGGAAAACATTCAAAAACGTTCTTTTCAAGTTCAATTGATAAAGATCAAAACTTTTGAAACAAGATTATAATATATCAATAAAGGTCAAAAGTCTCATAAAAATCAATATCTCATTGTTGATTGAAACCTTGGGAAACCAACATATACTTTGTTTCTCACAATGTTTCTAGCTTTAACAAACTTCATTCTGATCACCCACTTTGTACCAATTTCTACTTACTTCTTTGGATCAGGTACAAGGTTCCATAATTAATTTCTCTTGAACTAGTTCCTTGTACCCATGTGTCATCTTGAAATAGACATCCTATGATGTATTCCATAGTGTAGATTGAGGAGAGACTCCATTCTTTTGGAATGTTGCTTTTGATGTAGCATTATCATCATTTGCCTTTGGTGCATCACATGTTCTAGCATCATTGTATGTCATTCCTAGACTTGCTAGTAATTCAGCCTTATCATTTTGCAAATTTGGCTAATCTTTTTGTATAATGATCATAATCCTTTAAACCTGTCACCTCATCATCTTCTTTACTCAAAGTAGGCTGATTAGTTTCATCAAATACAACATGAATAATCTCTTCAACAAGTAATTTTACTCTTAATATCAAACTCTAAATGAATTACTTGTAAGAGAGAAACCAAGGAAAATACCTTTAATGACTTTGCAATGAAACTTACTAAGGGTTTCCTTGTTATTTAGAATGAAGAACATAGCTTACCAATACTGATGACTTTTCCATTATCATCATCTCCAAAGGTGACTGATCATCTTCCTTTAGGTTTGAGTAAGATAGATTTTGATGTTTCACCCTTCATGTGACCTTGAGTAGCCATTGTCGAGAAATGATTGATCTTTCAAGATTTTTGACCTTGGGCATAGTACCTATCAACAAGTCATATTGCTTTTGGTACTCAAATCATTTTGTGTCCTTGCTTTTTAGTACTTGCTCCTTTAGGCATTGAAGCACCCTTAGGAACCCGTGTCATACCATTTCTAACATTCTTATTTTTCTTAACAGCACATGAGTAAGATATATGACCTTTATGCCCACAATAATGACATGTTTGATATGAAGTTGATACACTTGTGGCTTTCACGAAAAATTTTTATAATAATTTTAAGATTTTGGCTTATCATATCTCAAACCATCCTTATCAAAGGAACATCTTTGTGAACCTAAAAGAATTTCCAAATTTTCTTGCCCTGAGTAAATCTCGCAAGATTGGTCAATGATTCCACTTTCTTTTTCATAATATCATTTTAATTTCTTAAGTTAGAATCATTTCTCAAAGTCTCAAGCTCTTTTTCTAAAACTTCATTTTGATTTTTCACAATTTCAAGTTCTTTCAAAACTTTGTGATGACCTTATTTAAGGGAATGATATTTGAAAAGAATTCGTCTAGATTCATCTAAGAGTGTATCAAATGCATCTTGTAATTCTTCAAAAGTAAATGGGGTGTCAAGATTTTCTACCTCATCGTTTGACTGATCACTTGCCATGAAACAGAGTTTTGTAGACTTATCATCATCAGATTCACTGTCAGCAGAAGTAAATAACATCATCATCACTCCATATTATGTTAGCCTTTTTATTTCCTTTGGAGTATGGCTTCTTGATTTGTTTGGTTGATGATTTGAAGGCAATATTTCTTTCTTTCCTTAACTTTTCTACCTCATCTTTCCTGAAGTTGTTTTCATATGTGATCAAGTTGCCTTTAAGTTCATTATAGGTCATAGGTTTCGGATTGTTGCCTTCTTGAATAGCTGCTATCTTGGCTTGCCATGGTTTGATGAAGACGCACACTACTTTTCTAACTAATTCTTTGTTTAAGTCTTACCAAAAGCATCAAGATCGTTTATGGTGTTGGATAATCTTTTTAACATTTCTTCTATGGTTTCATCATCCTTTATCTTGAAGAGTTCTTATTCTTGAATAAGCATATCGATTCTTGATTCACGAACTTCCTCGATTCCTTCATATGTGATTTGTAGCTTTTGAACATTCCCTTTATGGTTTCATGTTCCTTCATCTTGAAGAGTTCATATTCTTGAATAAGCAAATTGATTCTTGATTCACTAACTTCCTTAGTTCCTTCATATGTGATTTATAACTTTTCCCACATCTCCTTGCTAAGTTGCATATTGATATTTTCCTATATTCTTCAACATTGACAGTACAATAGAGCATGTTGATTGCTTTGGCATTTAACTCCATTTTCCTAATGTCTCTCTCATTAAATTCTAACTGATCTTTTGGCACTGGCACGCCATTTTTGAAATTCATAGGCACAAATGGTCCATTGGCTATAACAAGCCACACTTGATAGTGAATAAATTAAATGAATATCTTCATTCTATCTTTCCAATTGCTGTCGTTCCTTCCATCAAAGAAATATGGTCTAATAATAGAGTGCCCTTTAACAAAAGCATTAGAATTCATCTTGATAGTGCAAATCTTTTTTCAAGGTTGTTAGACCTACAAAATAAACCAAGAGTTCTGATACCAATTGTTAGAAAATATGTATAAAGTATCCAAGAAGGAGAGTTGAATTGGGTGATGAAAACTAATGTTTTTTTAAATAATAAACCTGACCATTTTGACAAACAATTAGGTATAGGCTTAAACTTCAAAATGCAATGCAAATTTCAAACCAAACTTAATACTTGAGAGTATGAATTCATGTTACGTGACGGATGACCAAAACACAGAAATTTTATAAAAATGGAGTTGTCACCAATTAATTAGGAGAATAATTAAAATCTTTTAAAAAAACTAAAAATTGATCTTTGAAACCAGAAGAAAGGCTCGGGAGTCGAATTACGCATGAGGAAGGTGTTAGGCACCCACAGCGTCCATCCCTAAGGATGGTTATCCTCAATTGTTTGTACTTTAATTTTATTGTATTTTAATTATTTTTAATTACCCATTTTTATTATTGGAAAAAGATGAAATATTAAAATATCGGACCTGACTTACTGTGTAAGAGCCTACTTACCCTAATAAGGATCAATGTTTACATAGTTTGATATGGTTGATAAAGTACTTCGGGCGAATATATAATCTCAACCTTAAGGTAGATAGTAGTTGGTTTACCTATGACGGTTATATAATCTCATCCCTAAGGCAAATAATAGTTCGATTTGATAAGATAATGTGAGAGAATAGATCTCCACTCAAAATCTTTAAGGGTTAAAACAATGTGGGAAGATGAACCCCCATCCAAAGCCTATGAGTGAAAC
Source organism: Ceratonia siliqua (assembly GCA_034509205.1). Lineage (NCBI taxonomy): Eukaryota > Viridiplantae > Streptophyta > Magnoliopsida > Fabales > Fabaceae > Ceratonia > Ceratonia siliqua. The sequence goes on from JASKGM010004018.1 coordinate 35,317, forward strand.
AAGACAATATAAAAGAATAAATCTTCATATAAAGCTCAAGACAATATGAGAAAACACTTTTTCACATATTATTTATGAAGAGTTAAATCTATAGGAAAAATAAACTTTCACATATAACCTAACCATTATAGAAGAACAATTCTTCATATAATGTATGAGAAAAGGAACGAAAATCTTTGAAATTACAAAAAAAAAAAAGGAAGAAAGATGAAAAACCGAATCTTATTTCTTAAAGCCATTATTATTTCTTTTTATCTACTTCGGGTCCTTGAAACCCAGTTTCCATATGAAGCACTTTAAATGATTTGGGCCTTCGAAATCATTTTAAACGATATTTCAATTGGACTCCAAATTGGTTTAATGGGCTTCCAAAAATAAATTTAATTAATTGGACTTACAAAATATTTATTTGATCAATAGAAAATCTTTTGCTTAATTAGATCTTAAGAGACTTTTATAAATCATTTCCGAACTCAATCCAAGCCCATAATTTTCAAAAACTAATTCATTTCATTATAAAAAAGTTTTGGGAACCTTTATTTTGTTTTGTTGAAATGTTAATTTCCAAAAGTCTTTGGAACCTAACAAATATAAACCCTTTTATGAAAAGTGATTATTCAAGGCTTTTGGAGCCCAAAAAACAATTTTTTTTTCTAAGCAAGAAGGTGCATTGGCCACCCTTTTAGGATGCTATGTGAAACCCCCAATCCATAATAAAATAATGATAAGAATTAAAGGGGTAACTCGAGCTTTGCAAGAATTGGATGGGAAAAGAAATAAGGTAAAGCCAAAGAAACAAACTAAGCCCGTACCCAAGGAAGGGGAAGGATCGACAACATTATATATCAGATTACAAATTAAGAAAAAAAAAGAAAAGTCAAATAAGGTAAATGAAACAAACCCATAATACCCCACAAATATTCAAAATGAAAAAAAAATTTCCACGAGTATAAAACCTGAGAGAAACACAATACTAAAGAAGACACATAATAACAAAGGGTGGCCCAGCCTTCAAATGGCTATGGGTAGCAAACTCAAAATGGAGCTACATTAATAGAATTCACTATTATAAGCTGTATGTCTACATCATGCTTGAACCACAAATTGAATTCTAGATGCAATACACAAATCAACCTCAATATATTATTATATAAAAAAATCCCAATTTGTATCCATAAGTCTAAAGTTATTTTTTTTAAAGTTATCTAACCTAAAGATAAAAATAGCTTCAATCTTCCTAGCTTCATATTGACTCAAAATTTTCTTTGCACACACAGTATTAACTTGTCTCAAAATAGAGGATTTAGATTTGAACTTATGAATCCTTTTTGAAATAAGAAATACATTACGACAAATGAAACATAATAACACATAACACAAGTGCACTTATACCAAGTTTTAAGACAGAATATGCTAAAATCAAAAAAATGTGAAGCAAAGAACTCTAATATATTTTAAAACAAATAACGACGAGTTCAAACTGAACAAAACTGAGATGAACACAGATCAGGATCACCTTTATGGCCAAAATAAAATTACTCGAACCAACCAAAGTAACACAAATTAAAGGTTAGTTGATTTTACTCTTCACCTATAAAAGTTAGATTTTGAACCAGTAGAATTCATTGAAATTCTCTTAGAATCAGCAACAAAGTAGATTTCAAACCAATAGTTTAAAGAACCATGAACAAAAATATGCAGCTGTTTCGCAAAAAACTGGAAATGAACAGTTTATGTTGCAAAAGAAGCACACTCAGACTTGGGTAAATTCCTTTTTCTCAAGAGCTATCTGATCACATTAAGATTTAAAGCCTATCATATACATTTAAATTTAATCCATTACACTCATATGCTACTAGTGGACATAAAACTTCCTTCACCAAAAAAAATGCTGGAATTATCCCTAACTTATAAGACAACCAGACACAAAAACCTACTTAGATCTAAACTCCACTTCTCATTACAAAATACTGCAGGGCAAAGTTACCCCCCAGTTCAAAACCACATAGATATAAAATTAGTTCCCAAATTATTTTTTTTAACCAAAAACTATGTGATTTTTAAACCAAATCCTCATACAGATTAGAACCCAATTCACCCTATGATTTTGAAGCATAGTAGGTTAAATCAAATTCAAAATCCCACATTGCAACATAAAGTCCAGTTTGAAAGCACACATGCAACATATTTTCCGCAAAGGTAAAATCAAACTTTACAAGTATAAATGCAACATGTTTTCAAAGAAGAAGAACACTAGATTTGAAGGTATAAACCTAATATGTTTTCAAAAAGAATAAAACCATATTGAAAGGACCAATACAACATGTCTCCAAAATGAACGAAGTTAGATTTAAAAACCAATTCAGCATGTCTTCAAAGTAGCCAAAAATTAGATTAAAAAAATAGTACAACAACATGTTCAACCATGAAAAATGGGAACATGATTATCAATGAAACAACAATAGCACTTACTAAAACAGCAACGTGCCTTGATAAAAAATAGTAGCAACCATTTAAAAGACAGCAACATGCCTTACTTGATTTAAAAAACAGCAACCCTTTAAAAAACAGCAACATGCCTTACTTGATTAAAAAAAATAGTAGCAACCATTTAAAAGAAGGCAACATGCCTTACTTGATTCAAAAAAAGCAGCAACCATTTAAAAGACAGCAACATGCCTTACTTGATTAAAAAAACAGAAACCCTTATTAAATAAAATCTCACATCTGAATTTTCATTTTTCCTTTTACAGAAGACATGGTGTGTTGGGTACCCTAGCTTAAAATGCCCAAGCCTAAGAACAAATTCAATATAACTAGAACTACTAAATGAAAACTGGAAGACGACCCAAAAGCAACTAACACATGAATCGGACATGACTTAAATTATACAGCTTAACTAACATAGATAATGAGTACCTTAATCAAGGATTACCACTATGAGTTATCTAAGAATATAATTAAATGTTTAAATACAACCCAATATGAATATAAATATAACAAGTAAACAAAATGGACTTAAGGGACTAAAACCACTAACAGACATTGAGAAACAACCCAATTAAACATACACATTGCAACTAATCAAAATAAGCTTAAGTGACTAAACCTAACTATTAGCAGGCATGAACATTTAAGTCATATACTTCCAGAAGATCTACGACCACCCTAAATCATTAAACTCGTAACAATCCATGGAAAGAATATCAATGCGTTTAAGACTTATGGCTATACCGAAACCTCAAAACAAATTGAGACTCATCCTGTTGGTATAAAATACCAACTATCATGATGCTCCATAGTCTTAAAATAACTCAGAAACTAAACTCTTTTGTTTATATTTTACAATATGTACATTACATGCTCTCGAGATCACAATTTAAATCCACGAAATTTCAAAATCATGAGTGACACAGATATCTGTCCTCGAAATCAACCATCTATCATGGTTCAAAACAAGGAAGGGAAATAAGTAGTAGATAAGAATAAACTTACCTCCCAGAAGACAGTACAACTACCCTTCTACTACCTTTTCGTCTGAACAGAGATCTTGATTCGCCTAATTCTTCTTCCGTTCCTTCCCAAAATTCATCTTCAAAATTCCACTATTCCTTTCACACTCTTTTCAAAATTTTCTCTTCCTATGGAATGTTTCTCCTTTTATTTTTCTTCTACTTTTTGCTTGTTCCCTCATTCCCAATTTCAGATGGGATTCCATTTCGGTATTTATAACAAAAAAACCCAGATGCACACCCCTGATTCTACTCCTATTATACCTGAAGAAACCCCTCACCCTTATCCTTTGCACACACTAGCCATGAGCTGGAGGTTGGATGGAGAGAAAAGGGTCTTTCGTCATGTACAAATCTACTTGGGAGAGGAACCAAACCTCTGAAAATATTGGAACATTTAATGGAGGGATGAGAAGAGAGGAATGTGGGGCCACCGAGAATCTTGGCAACTGTAGAAGAAATGATGGAGAGAAAATCTGGGTATGGGCTGGCTTCAACGGATGAGAAAAGGGAGAAGAAAGATTTGGATAAGGCTTTGAGCTGTGACTTATGGATGAGGAAGAGATAAGGGCAAGATAATTAAGAGAAGGGCAAGAATAAGCATGGCAGAGAAAGAAAGGAAAAGCATTCAATGCTTAATGAGGTCCAAACCAAATGGGAAAGGGGGGTAGTGTGAAATAGAAGAGAAATGAGTACTTGTGAGGAGTGAGAGACAATAGATAAATAAATGGGATGGTGGTGACGTAGATAAGGAAAGAAAATAAGAAGAGATGAAGAGGACTCCTGGTATGAGTGAAGATGAAGAAAAATGAGAGAGAAATAGTGGTGGGCTCACATAATATTTTTATTATTTTATTTTGGTTTTTATTTTTTTTATTTTCACAATTTTTTTCATTATTCCTTTATATCCTTCTTTTTTATTTTATTATTTCATTTGAATTTTTTTGTATTATTTTTTTTATCTTGGTAAAATGATGTTATATTTTTGTAATTTTAATTTCTTGGCTTCTTTAATTTTTCTATTTTCCTCATGTTTTATGATTTTTGCTAATATTACCACTTTTCCTTATTTTTTATATTTTCTTAATTTTTGTTATTTTCCAAAAAATTTTAAAATTTACCTGAACAAAATCAGGTATTTGCTATTCCTTTTCAAAAATCTGAAGATATTAAGTTCCTAAACTAAGAGAAAAGGCTTATTCAATAGCTAAGTTCCAAAATGAAAAATTGTAAATGATAAGGCAGTACAAAGAATGATCAAGCAAAAAAGTATAACTTCAAAAACTTAAAGAGATTAGGGGGAGAGAATCAACACTACAATATATAGTGGTTCAGAACTATAAACCAAGTCCTACATCCACTCCTTAAGCACCAAGGAAAATTTCACTATAATGGACAATAACCAAAATACAAGTATAAGTCACAAAGGCCTTTTACAACCACATCGATCAATCTATTAACCACTAAGTTTTTCTTCTCAAGAACTTAGCAAAACTCTCGAGAATGGGTTCGAGCCACAAGGACTTTTATAACCAAACTGGTCAACCTATTAACCACTAGATTTTTCTTCCCAAGAATCTAGCAAAACTTTAATCACTAAGTTTTTTTTTTTTCAAAAGAACTTAGAAAAACTCTTAACAAGGGTAAATGCTAAAAAAGAGACTGACAAATGAACTCTCTTTACAATAAAGTGAATGCTCCTATGATAGCACAATAGAATAATAGGAGTAGAAGAATGATTTTTCCTTAGTGTTTCCTCCTTCTTCAATGTTGAGAGATGAACTCTTTACATTCTTCAAGAAATGGACATTAGAGAGTTTTTGAGAATGTACGAAAGAGTGTCCAACGTTCACCTACTATATTGCATCTGATTTAGCTGTTATTTTATCTTCACTTAAGCTTGGGACTAAACGATCAGGATTATTTACACTCCTGCCTGATTGTTTGATTTTGCTGTATTACTTTTTCTGCATATATGCTGTAACACGTTTAATTTTAACCAGTAATCAGGTCTGTCTAGTGTGGTGTGCTGCTCAAGAACTATCAATTTCTATTTCTGGCATTCCTTGCAAATATCATAGTCAAATACAATGCAAATTGTCTCATACCAAAATAAGCATAAAGTCTGCTTGTTGACAGAAGCTCCTAATCTTTCACAAAATGGTAACTAGCTTTCCATGCATAAAAAGTGTTTTCATTTCTGATCGCAAAAAGGGTAATAATCATCAAAGCCCATAGAAAATATTTTTAACGTTCAAAACTTTGGGAAATAATATTTCAATTCATTTGAAACCTTGGGAAGTGACCCACCCATCTCACTGAAGTATAACGATTGGATGTCCTTGGTGGAGGAGGTAAATTTTCAGCTGTAGGAACACAACAATGTGTTGCTATAGTTAAAGGCCAATTTAGAGAAGGCTCAATAGAGAATAAAGGCTCAAGTATACTTTAGAAGAAGGGAAGTAGTCTATGAAGTTAAGGATCATGTGTTCCTCAAACTCCAGCTTTATAAGATGAGATCTTTGGCAAAGAAGCTTATTAAAAAACTTAGCCTGAGGTTTTATGAACCTTTTCAGATCATGTAGAAAGTTTTGAGAAGTAGACTATCGATTGTTGTTGAAATCCATGGCTTGTATCCATCATGTGGTGCATGTTTCCTAACTCAAGAAGGTCATCTCAACATCCATACTAGCCTAGCGTTTATCGAAGTGGGTTATTGAGGATATGGAGCTAATGGTGTAGCCCTAGGCCATCAAGGACATTAGGTGGACTAGCCATTGGGATTTTGAAGGCCTTATCCAATGGAAGGACCTCCCTGACTTTAAGGAGGAGGCGACTCTTTTGAGGAGGGGGAAATTTTTGACCCTTAGTACTTAAAGTCTATTCTAGACAAAGAGGCAAAAAAAGAAATTGAAAAAAAGAGCAACAGCAAGCTAGGAATGCATAAAATTAACTGTACTATAGGCTATTTAAGCCAGAGTTGTGCAAAAAGAAGGCATGGAAAAACTAGGGTAACACCTCGGAGAGACTTAGCCTCTCAAAAGCTAGAGATTGAGACCTAGCCTCTTGAAAGCTAAAGATTTACTTTTATTTATGGTTTCTTGTTTAAGTACTATATTTTCCTAAGACTATTTTGTAATTGAGATACCTGGTTATTCAGAATATCACTCTTTATTTGCTCTGATTAGTCTCGATTTACTTTATGTTGGCTATTTTGGTGTGTTATGTGTTTGTTTTGCTAGCTATTCTCAACAGGTTCCTATCAGTCTATGAGTTAGGACCTAGCATGATAACTAGAGTTGTGCCAAGTCTGGGAGTTAGAGTAAAGTTTGAGGGCTTGGTCCAAGAGTTGAGGCTAGGGCTAAGTCTAAGGTATGGTTCAGGGCTTTAAGACCAGGAGACAAAGTCGAGTTCTAGGTCTAAGTGCCAAGGCATGGTCCAAAAGCTAATACCAATATAGGTATAAATTTTTTAATCCTGGAGTTGATGTTACTTTGGTGGTATGGGCTAGGTTCATGAGCTGAGCTTAGTTCGATAACTAGAAAAGCTCATCCATCAATATTGAAGGAGAAATTAAAAGTACTTTTTTAAAAATATTAATTGGTTTATGGGTGGATTTGATTTTAGTTGATCCAATGGGTATCCGTAATCCATCCATTAAAAAGATGGATCCAGTTTAACCTTACTAATTGAATACATATTTTTAATGGGTTGTATAAAGTACCGAATGGATAGGATGGACTATGAGTCATGGATCCAAATTGCGATCCTTAATCTCCAATAAAACTTTGTAACCTTAAAAGTAATAAGCTACTACTATTGGGTTGTTCTTTAAAAACTTAAAATGTTTTTCTTTTTCTATTCTCTAAATAAGACAAAAACATACCTTAAAAGTGGATTGTGCATATTCGACACTAATTTTACTTGTATGGTTGTTTTTCCCTTCAAAATTCATTTCGAGTTCAATATCATGTAAACTTAAATTTGATGCACTTAACATGCTTTGAGGCATTAGTATAATAGATATACAACATTGATTTGAGTACATTTAGTACATGGGATTGATTTTTGTAGAATGGGAATAGAATTAGAACAGAATCCATTCTAATCTGGTTTTTCATTTCACTAGAAATGGAAATAATGATTTCATTATACTCCCATGATTGGTACACAAAATGGACTGAAAAATAAAATGATAAGAATAACCCTATGGTGCACTTCCAATTATTGCTCATTCACTTTGGTACTATATAGCATAGATACATGTTGCAATGCCCAATGCATTTCTAACATGGACAGACATGTGATGTTCATTCGACACATGTTGGACATGCATCTATACATGCATAATTAAAAAATAATTTATTACAGTTGTGACACGGCTTAGCTTCCCTCTGAACAAGGTTTTCCAAATTGTGATCATCATCTCACCTCATCGGTGGTGAGCTTTGGTTGTTGCCATCATTACCTTAAAAAAGAAAGGAATTAAAGGGAGAGAGGCTATCAAAAAAATAATTAGTTTTGTCATAATTAGAGGAAAATTTTATTGCCTAAGTTCAAAGGAGCTTTGAGGGGGTATTTGGCCACAATTTGGTCAAAAGGAGAGTAAATATATCGTGGTATACATGTCCCTTTTTTTTGTCAAAAAAGTAAATAGAAGAAAAAGAGAAATACAATATAAAAATAAATAAGAAAAGTGCCTCTTCACCCATGTCGATATCAAAAATCTCATTTCCCTTGGTGGGATTGGCCATTTACACTTTTAGAGAATTGAAACTTGTTTTGGAATGGGGGCATTCTAGCTTCAATAAATACCAAACATGGAGTGCTCATTTGCCAAGAGTCTCTCCTGGGATGAAATTGTCTTTCATGCATGTAAAGGCTCTCTTATTTCTTTTGCATTTTCTTTTTTAACGATAAAACATAATATGCTAAGCATCTTTTCTTTATTTGACATTAAATCACACATGGAAATGAGAAATTTCCTAGGTATTCTTTTGTTCCCTTTTTGTCCACCTTAATACTTTCTTTTCTTTCTCCTCTGCAAGCACTTTCTTTTCTTTCTCCTTCACAAAGAAATTAAACATAGCATTGGTTATGTCATACTATAATAAAGGAACAGTATGCTGATGTGAAACGAAAGAAAATAGAGAAGAGGAAGAACTTGAGAGATGAACTCTTATGGTATATTTCACTTGTTGTTTCATTACATGAAGTCTATCATAATATATACTACAAGGTAACCTAAAGGTAAACAATGTACAGAGTAAAACTAAATAAAATAATACATTTTCAATAGTTACAGACCAAGGAGAAACAAAGAACACAATAAAAAGGAAGAGTTGCTGAGGGTAGCGGTAGCAGATCAAATGGTTGCTAGAAGACAGATGGTACATAAAGGATTAACACTGAAATTCACCAGAGTTAAATGTTAATCATTTTGTGTCAACCTTGTAACCTGCAGGTTTAACATCCTCCTGAAAGCAAGTTGGATTGGGAAGAACAATTAGCTTGCTGTAAGGAAATAAAGGGATCGACTAACTGATTTTTAGAAGAGACATGTGATAACTGCTGAGGCTATCAAATTATATCATTTATATCCAATCTACCAACATAACACTAACTGTAGTATGTGGTAACACTGGGTTGAATCCTTGGACTACTTTGACTATGTTATCATTTTAGGAGACTAGCAAATGATGGGGAAAAGTTTGTAGTAAG
>JASKGM010004019.1:0-12083 GCA_034509205.1 Ceratonia siliqua
CTAATTCTTCATAACCTTAACGGTTAATACTCAATGGAATTTGGATTACACAATGGAATTTGAAGAGTGAGTTAATCACAATCATTGAATATAAAGAACTTTTATTTAGATGATTAACCTTCTTCTCATAAATTTCACTCAATATACTCATAATGCACCGTGTCGATGCTCAAGAAGGTAAGTTAAGTCGGTTGAAGTCTTGGTCGGTTGAGATCTTGGTCAGTCTGAGGTCTCTATTGTTCTGAAGTCTTGGTCGATGCAGCATCTTGGTTCCTGTCAATAAATAATCGGGCTCGGGCGCGATAATCGTACTTCGATGTCTAAGTTAGTCTTTATTCGACTTAGAAGTATGAATGCTAAAAGCTTGGAGTCTTTGATCATACTTGAGGTAAGTATTTATAGGTCAGTGATGAGTTTTGATTCATATGTTAAACTGTCTTTGAACCCTTTTATTAGGCTTGAAGTCTATTATCTACCCCTACATATTATTATATATTTTTTAAATATAAGAAATTATTAGTCTATTCTTTCCGGAGACCCTAATTCATATACACAGTATATTTAAATAATTAACAAATGAAAAAATAAGTTTAGAAATTTTAAAGTGAAATTTCACTGAGCAGAAAAAAAAAAGTAGGCCGAATTTTCTGAAATTCAAATTCCCGCCCCGTGCTTCAAAAGCCTCCCGCAAATACCCAATTTATTTCCCGCACTTCTTCTATACACTGGGACCGCTTTCGGCCGCGACCCATCGCCCTTCTTCCCCTAGCTACCTCTGTTCACTATTGTGTTCTCTGCGATGGGTAAACGCAAAACAGACGCGGCGGGGAACGAAGATGAGACCGTCTCCTTGGTTTCGTCTGGACGGAAAAAACCCAAACGCTCTGATGCTAAGTCCGACGTTCGCTTCGTCGGAAAGCCGATTCCGGCCACCGAGGCCAAGGAGAAATGGCCCAAACGATACGGACACAAGGTCTTTTTTCTATCTTGGTCTCAGTGTTCTCGCATTCAAAATTCAGCGTTTTTTTTTTCCATTTTCAATTTGCCTTTGGTGTAAACTCATTTTTCTCTCTGGCTATCACTTTCTATTGGACGAGGAAGCAGGTAGAGAAAAGGGAGATATCCCGTAGCTCTAACGAGTGAGTTTCTGCGTATTCCGATTGTATAAAATTTGTTCTCGATTGCTTTCTCTCCTTTCTATAAGACTACAAATTTAGTACGTGGGCATATGATTGGTGGCTTGGTGCAGGGCACTGGGTGAGAAAGATGAGGTTTTGCGAGCTAGGTATCATTACACTCGAGCCATTGTGGAGGGGGTCGAATACAACCTCTATGATGATGCCTACGTCAAAGTATGTTTCTCGTCTTCCCCGTATTGAATGATTTTTAGCAATGGATATTTATGCTATAAGCCAAAAAAGATTTTCACGCATTAAAATGTTGGAAATTCATCATGTTTGACCAATATGTTCCGATAGTAAGTGCAGTGCTGAATGGACCAATCACAACATGCTGTTCCCCGAATATTGTAAAAAATATTGTTCAGAGATAATTTCTTCCCTTTGCGCTGATGTATTGAATTCAATCACAACACGTTTTTCCTTTTTTTTTAATTCCCAAATATTTTCAGAATAATATCACTGCACAAGTTTAAATACATAAATATCTTAGAATCTGCAACATAAACGAACGAGAATTTACGTTCAAAACAGTTGTTAATAAGTTTCAAGAGTTTGTGAGAAGTTATTTTTTTTATATTTTTGTAGTGCAGGTAGGATTGCTGTCATATTTGTTCCATATGCAAGTCTTATTTGTTCTGCAGAATTTTAAGTTCTATTGTGAGTGTCTGCAGCTCTCCCTATGATGTTGATTTTGCTGTTTTTAGGCTGAAGATGGGAAGCCTAACTACATCGCAAGAATCGTCGAGTTGTTTGAAACAGTTGATAAGGAACAATATTTCACAGCCCAGTGGTTTTATAGAGCAGAGGACACGGTGAGACCACTTTAGCCATAGCTCATCTTCATCGTCCAATACATGGTTTGGGTTCATTAATTTTGAGATTTTAAATTCGTGCAGGTCATTAAAGACCATTCAAATCTTATTGACAAAGCACGGGTGTTTATATCAGATGGAAGGGATGACAATCCACTTGATTGCATTGTTTCCAAAGTGAAAATTGCTCAGGTCACTCCAAATGCGATTTCATCACAATCACTTAGTTTTGCATAGGTTTATAGTAATTTATCATTTTATTGTGAAGCACCTTGCATGTAATTTAGTTGAAAGATTTTGCATATACAGGTGGACTTGGCTGTCAAAGAGAAAACAATCCCTCCTTGCGATCTCTATTATGATATGAAGTATACCGTGCCGTACTTGACCTTTTCAAACGTTACCATTGGTAGTTTATTTATGCATGGCCATTTATGTTCCCACTACTGTTTACATGGTTACAACTTAAAGTTTTTTTTAAATTTGTTCAGTGAATGAGGTTCGATCTGATCACCGAGAAACAACTAGAACAATGAGTGACACATCGTCAACAATTTCAAGCGAGTCTGGATCTAATGCTCTGGTTGACGACACTAATGCAGTTACTGTAGAATGTGACAAATTTGATATTCCCCCATGTATTTTATTAGATTTGTATTCTGGATGTGGAGCTATGTCCACTGGACTATGCTTGGGGGCATCTATATCCCATGTCAAACTTATCACAGTATGTAGTGCATCAAGCAATTTGATATATATATATTTCATTTATTTTAAGAAACCTATTTTAGCCAATTGAGAATGCTTTTGTTTTTTACTTGAAAGAGGTGGGCTGTTGACATAAATTCTCATGCATGTAAAACTCTGAAGTTGAATCACCCTGAAACTAAGGTAATATAAAGTTGACATTTTATACTTGGCATTTTTTTAGTTGTATCTTCATTCTTCTACTTAATGTTGCTTCCGAAAATCACAATTAGGTTAGAAATGAGGCAGCAGAAGATTTTCTATCTTTATTAAAAGCATGGGCAAAGCTTTGCGAGGACTTTTCGTTGTTAGGAACAGAGAGGTCAGAGTCTGACCCAATGGTGGATGAAGAGAATACTGAAGAAGATGCAGATGATGAAGCCACTACAAATTCATCTAACTCTGAAGAATTTGAGGTGCAAAAGTTACTTGCTATCTGTTATGGTGATCCCAATAATGTCAAGAAACTAGGATTATATTTTAAGGTATGTTAGCTTCAAACGTGTTCAGTAATTTAATTAATATACAAATCTAACTTTTAAGTTGTTACCAAGAATAGCTTAAATTTCTTTGCCATTTTCTTGTGAGATGATTTTATTTTAACTTTCAGGTGCGTTGGAAGGGTTATGGGCTCAGTGATGACACTTGGGAGCCTATTGATGGCTTAAGGTATAATATTATCAAAATTTTGATTATTATTCTCCTTATCTTTGCCTTATGAACTATACATTAATTTAATTGTTAAGTTAATCTTTTAAATCAAGTTATTATAAATCTAATCATGATAATGTTTTCTATCAGTAATTGCAAGGAAAGTCTAAAAGACTTTGTAACAAAAGGGTATAAGAAAAAGTTACTACCTCTTCCTGTGAGTCTCTTTATTCCTCTTTATAGTATAAACTTATTTTTATTGACTTAGAGCAGGTGTATCATTTCCTTCACATTTCCCCAATTTTATATATTTTTAATTCAAATATTTATTTAATACTTCACACTTGCGTAGGGTGATGTGGATTTTATTTGTGGGGGACCTCCATGTCAAGGAGTAAGCGGTTTCAATCGCTTCAGAAATCAACAAGCTCCATTAGAAGATATAAAAAATCGTCAACTGCTTGTTTTCATGAATATTATTGAATATTTAAAGCCCAAATATGTTCTCATGGAGAATGTTGTTGATATATTGAAGTTTGCTGGTGGATTTTTGGGCCGTTATGCCATAGGACGTCTTGTAGCCATGAATTATCAAGCAAGAATGGGTATGATGGCTGCAGGATCTTATGGCCTTCCACAATTTCGCATGCGTGTTTTTCTTTGGGGTGCTTGTCCTACGGAGGTGTGTTTTTTTTTTTTAAAAAAAACTTTGTGATATTTAAGTTGGACCTTAACATTAAAAAGGTAGTGCATGATTTAATTTCCTTTGTTTGGTAGAAATTGCCCCAATATCCATTGCCAACTCATGAGGTGGTGTCAAGAGGTTTTGTACCCAGTGAGTTTGAAGTAAGCATTGTTTAAATTAGACTTCTTGTTCTTGCCCTTGTCTTAGAGAAACAATATCTTAATTAATCTTAATCACTGATGTTTGACAATTCTCATAATAATAGGAAATCACTATTGCTTTTGACACTGAACAAAAATGTGAGTTGGCTGGCGCTCTAACCCTCAAAGATGCAATATCAGATCTCCCACTAGTATGTTTGTTTTTGTGCAAAAATACATTATCAATCAAACTGGTTAGATGGATATGTAATTTTGATACCTCTCACTTTATGACGTCAACCAGGTCACAAATGATGAGAGCCATGATGAGATGAAGTATGGAACAATTCCTCGTACAGATTTTCAAAAATACATTAGATTGAAAAAAGATGGTTCGCTTTATCTTTGCTCTTGAAACATGTTTTCAATATACTTTGCTTTATATTTTTCTGCTTGGGAAACTAAATATTTGGGGTTTACCTAAAAAACATAAGTGGATATTGTCGTGTTGGGTCCAACTTTCTAGTAAGTATATTTCGTTCATTTTAAAGCACATTGTTTATCCTTTTGCCTTCCCCTTGCTGTGACTAGACTTGTGATTCTTATATTTAGATGGGATAAGAAAATTTTTGTTGCATCAATTTTCTTACTTGGATTGTACTATCTTATTCTTCTATCCAGTATCTACATACTAATATTGTGCTGCATGGATATTGTCTTATTATGCTTTTTTCTACTTTCAAGAAATGATAAGTTGTAGTCTTGTTCAAAGCACGCAACAACGTCGAATGCTGTATGATCATCGCCCGTTACAATTAAACAATGATGATTTTGAAAGAGTATGCCAGATTCCCAAGAAGAAGGTTCATAACTTGACCTTGTGCTGTTAATATTTTATTTGTCTCAGTATTGAATATTAAATTATAGGTAGTCATTGTTTATGTTTTGTAGGGTGCAAATTTTAGAGATTTACCTGGTGTACTAGTAAATTCAGAAAATAAAGTTGAGTGGGATCCATCAATTGAAAGAGTGTTGCTTACATCAGGGAAGCCTATGGTAATAATCTCATTTTGCCACCTTATTTTAGTTCTTAGACTCATTTAACTTGATATCAGTCCTTTGTTAAACGCAAAAACATTCTTTTTGTATTATATACTGGACAAGCATAGGTTCCTGATTATGCAATGTCGTTTGTTCGTGGAACCTCGACTAAGTAAGTGCCTTGCTACATGCATATTTTATGATATTCTATGTTTGTATCCTCTCTTCTAAATCAAAATTCCTAATGTACATGCTGAAAAAATTACAGGCCATTTGGTCGTCTCTGGTGGGATGAAATTGTTCCCACAGTTGTTACGAGGGCTGAGCCTCACAATCAGGTTTTCATTCTCGTTTACTTTATCTGGTGGAGAAGTGCTAATTAAACAGCTATTTCAGCACAAATTATGTACATTTGCTGATGTGGTTACAACTTAGCTATTATACCTATTAAAGCGTCCTATTTTTAATTGTTTTTTTTAACTTGCGCATTTTGTGTTTGGATAGATTGTATAAGTAGCATTTCTTTATTTGGTTTGTATTCGTGTATATACATTACACACTGCTTTAAAGGATTTTAAATTGTTAGGTCATTCTTCACCCTACGCAAGATCGAGTGCTTACAATTCGAGAGAATGCAAGATTACAAGGATTTCCCGATTGTTATAAACTTTGTGGGCCTATTAAAGAGAGGTATGCTTAAGTAGGATTTAGATTACACGAAAATGGTGTAATATACGTTGCTTTCTATCAGTGATTGGCCACCCTTTAGTAAGCCAAATATTTTTTGTTTAGTGAAATTCAATTATTAAATGTTTGCTTGTTTTTCTTGGCCCATTGATTTTTTTTAAGTTCTTATAGCTGTTACTTTTCTCCATCATCACCTTCGGTTCAAAAGTTAATTGTTTATTTCCAGTCCTATTCTCAATTTTTTCCTTTCCTGCTACGTACTCATTTTTGCTTTTCCCCCATCTTATATATAGGTATGTACAAGTTGGAAATGCTGTTGCTGTTCCAGTTGCTCTTGCAATGGGATTTACTTTTGGTATGGCCTTTCAAGGATTATCTGATGACAAACCTTTGACAAAACTCCGCTTTAAGTTTCCAAGTTGTCTTGCGCGTTCATCTTCAGCTGAAATCGAGGATGATGATTCAAGTTGAGGTTTTTACCCACTTGTAATCTTTCTCTGCCGTTGCTATGTTTAAATTGCTGTTTATTGGCTCATCATTGGTTCTAATGCTTCTCAGTTGTCAAGTGTCAAGCTTTATCAATTATCATCTTGATTTATTTATATTTGAAGAAGCATTTTTTGAACTGTTAGTTGTTAATGTTTGATATATCAGCCTCAATCCCCAGACCAACCAAATATATGCCCAACTGATGTTAGTGCTAAACAGCTATTTTTGGGAACTTCAATACTATTGGTTGCATATTCTTTGATGATGTTATGATATGTTTACCACTAGGAGAGTTGATATTGCTTTTAATTTTTATAATCAAAGCACATGATTATTTTTAAGAGCTTTACCCTAACTCACCTGAATTACCTGTCCTTATACAGGAAATAAATTCGATGATTGTATTTGCTTATATTTTGATCTAGATTCCTAAGAAATCTATTCAGTAGCATTTGGAGTTTCTATTTTAAGAAGTCACACCTTGAGGCATTAGAAATGTACATGGAGTGGACATAATTTTTTTTATGATGCTTTAAAATTCACATTGCGAATGCTTTTGCATATAATAAATTGTAATCAGAAACAAGAGATACAATCTATGCCTAGCTCAAGCAATTCAAGTTTTAAACTAATCTCAACCAAAATATTTTCTTCTAAATTCATGCCAATCCCGTTCAAGGTGAACCCTTCTGCTATGTGTCCTATGTGCTTGAATGAAGGGGAGACTATTGAGCATATGTTGATGCTTTGAGGGGGCTAGACAGGTTTGGTTTTGTAGTTCAATGTCCATTAGAATTGATGCTCATGTTTCCATATTTGAATAGGGGAATGAAGAGATGTTAAAAAGTAGCTTGGGAGCTAATGAGTATGCTAAGACTCTTTGCTATGTTGTGCTCGTTCATATGGAAAGAAAGGCATAAAGTGATTTTTGACCACTCAAATTTTGATCCTGTGGGAACAAAGTTTAGGGCTGAAGCAGCCTTGGAGGAATTCTAGTGTTCTGAGGTTGAGGATGGTTTAACCACTGGTGGTTTGAATAGGCAGGATGGGGTTAGGAAGTGGCAGCCTCCTCAGATCGGTCAGTTAATACTGATGGTGCTTTTTCTAATTTTGATAAGGAGGATGAAATAGGGGTTGTTTTCAGAGATCAACAGGGGAATGTTATGGATGGATGTTGTCTCGCGTTAATGCTTCCTCGGTCCTGATAGCTGAAGCCCTTGCCATGAGTAAGGCTAATGGCTAAGGAGTAAGGATATGGGAATTGCTAATATTGTGAGTCAGATTGTGCATCTCTGGTTGAAGCTGTGAAGACTCCAACAATCAGTTGAGTGGGTTTGCTCATCTGTCATTGACATTTCCTTTAGTTGTAGTTTTAATTCTGTTTATTTTATTTAGATTTCTAGTCGACTGTATGGCTGCCAATTGGCTAGCCAGAGTTGCTGTAAAGAAAATGTGTTCTTTGAATTAGGTTTGTTGGCCCCATCCTGTCTATCAAAGTTGTGTGATGCTGGTTTTCACAGAGAAGGGGTGGGTGAGAGTTTGTGGTTATAGTGTTGGTGCAGTTAATCACCTGAGTAAACAAGCGGCCAAAAATATATTACTGGAGAAAGAATGCTATAAAGACATACAATAAGGCTGGAAGAAATGATTAAGCACATGTAAGAATATAAAATGATAACAAATGCAAAAACTTGTGGGCATTGATTAGTAAATGTGTAGTTAATTAATAAAAAAGAAAATCACATCACATGCAATGCAAGCTCACGGGTGGATGCTCGTTCTATCATAGGAGCTTGTTTCCAATGATTCAATGGAGAAGATGACCACTTTAAGTGAGTCATTCTCGCTGCCAACTTACGTAACACATGCTCATACAAACAAAATTTATTTCTTTATTCTTTTAAAGCAATTGCTTTACATCTTAATATTAACCAGAACCTTCTTGTATTGTATAGGGTTTGACTCTTGAAAGAAATTTGACCTGATCAGTAAAAATTTAACATTACTATTATCTTCTATTTATTACCATTTCATGTTTACTGAGTACGACTTCATGCAAGAATTTATCATATAATTTAAAATTCAAGCTGATTCCAATCCCAAACACGCACTTTGATGGTGCAGCATTCAGAATGGCCAATTTGGTGAACATGGTGGCCTTTTAAGCTGCACGATTAAACTAGGCATGGCCGGCCAAAATGAGGCTTCAACCATATTCCCCCAATAAAATTCGAACTCATTAATGATTGATCATGACCACATACAAAGAAACTATATATATATATATAGTGACTGATAAGCTTAAGCTCTCACGTTTAATGCCAGAAAGAAAACGAAAGAAAGATGTGACGTTTCTGTCTTCGTTGCTTGACGTTCGGTCGAATGACAGTGATTCAACCAGGAATAATGTCTTTTATTTTTGGTGGAAGACAATAAATAATGTCTAAAATAATATAATAGATACATTATTTTCTCTTTTATGACACAGGTGACGTCTACGTCTGAGGATCCACATGCTTCATATTCCCAAAGTTTTTTATAATTTTCTTTGCAATCCCACCCTAATAAGCCATGTTTAATTAGAATCAGACCAGCCGACTTTTCTGGAACTAGGCTGAAAAATGTTTAAGATCATGATAACTTCGCAAACTAATACAAAAAATTTAAAGAAATTTTACATGCATATAGCGACCTAACAGAATGGAAAGTTTCTTTAAAAAGATCCACATGCAGTGCAATAAATAGAGGAAAACTAACTTACAATCACAAGCCTCCCCGGGGCCAACAAAGCTCACCATCCACTGCCAGACTTTGTCTCTATTGATTATCATGTGATATTCATATGGAGACGACAATGGTGTTTCCTTTTTAAATTCAACAATGTCAGGCATTCTGAAAAACAACATGCTCGTGTCAGCAATATGCTACAGGGATAAAGATTAAATAACAATAAATTGCTCTTTTTCCTGCAATTAACTCCGATGATTATGGCTCGTGAAAGTTTAGATTTAGAACATGACATCTTTTTATTGGCTAGCTGAGAAAACCTACGAGTTTTGGAAAATTGATTAGTGAAGATGGCATAAGCGGATGAGCATAACGTGAACCCGTAATTAAAATAATTTTAAGTAACAACACAAAGTCATGGCTACAAACCATTATTTTATTGAACAATTTAAGGAAAGGTGTAACTTTTACTATCATAAGTTCCTAACTCCTAAGCTGCTGTCTCAGAGAATGTGATTCTTAGATACATTGCTCTTGAAACATAATGTTGTTCAAGGTACATATGCATGCAGGTAAAAACAGCAGACAAAGAGAATCTTCTCACCTATACAATAAACAAGTGATTCCTATAGTACATGACCCCCTCCCTCTTTAATTAGTTCCTTGAGTACCCTTCTCTCCCACCACTCTTAACTTCTATGCTGTAATGTTTTCTTTATGCTAACATATCAATTTCCTAGGTAGAAGAAATATCACTATTGATTGCCCCCTTGTCTCCCAAGAACAGCAAATGTACCGGCATAGCAGCGCCTTATGGTATCCATAATTCATAGCCACTTTAAGATAAAGTATGCCTATGTTGATGTGTCCCCCTATAGCATCTTAATGTTAGCCTAGATTCCTGGCCTATGATGGAAACTTTTGGCTACAATTTAACACAATGTTCAATTATACACATGATTATTTCAACATGTGTTAAATGTATCCCTCACTTATCCTTTGAAGAAAGACATGAATTGAAAAATGAAAGTGACAGAATACAAATTCAATTATTCACATGATTATTTCAACATATGTTATACTATTGAATTATGGTAGAGAAGATAGAATTATTGATGGATAACAGGGGAAGCAGGGAAGCATATACCAGCAATGCTCTGTATCCCTTGTTTACGTCCTCAGTATGTTTACCAAAGTTTTTCTCAAATATCTACGTTGCTCATTTTATGGCCACAGGATTAATAAAAGCAGTTACCAGATTGTTGGCCTAGAATGTTACAAAGCCATCAGAAACGGAGGGAGACCCACATTGTCATCACATGCACATATACCCAAATAGTTGGCAGGCATAAAAAAAATGCTAAGTTTAGGTTCTTACCATGTTCCTATATATATAGATTGAAGGCTGATGGTCAATCAAACATTATTGTGTTAGGAGCAACTTTCTAGCAATAGCAAAGAAAAGATGGAAACTAATTCCACTATGCCCTCTGCACATCAGCCAGTTAGGTCCATTAGTTTGCCCACCAGAATACACCCATCTTCTCAGAGAGTTGAGGCACTTTTGAACCACCTAAAACCCTGTCACGAGCGATCTATTTCAAGTACCAATTATTTGGAAGCAGAGACCATTCAAAACGATTTAGTTGGTCTCGCGGATTTGTACAATTGCATCAAAGAACTCCTCCAATCTCCACAAACCCAACAAGCTCTCCTGCACTACCAAAGTGGGAATCTAGTAGATGAGGCACTATGTGGCTCAGTGACATTGCTAGATGCATGTGGGGCGGCAAGAGATTTCTTGTTGGTTCTCAGGGAACATGTACAAACACTTCAGTCAGCTCTCCGAAGAAGACGAGGAGATTCAAGCATTGAAAGCAGCATTTCCGCTTGTATCGGCTTCAGGAAGAGGGCCAAGAAGGAAATTACCAAGCAACTTGGGGCCCTGAAGCGATTGGAGAACAAAGTTAATTCCTTTTCTCTCTTGGGTGAAGATCAACATCTAATATTTTTGGCCAGAGTTCTAAGAGAAGCAAGCACCATCACCATCTCTATATTCCGTTCTCTGCTAATGTTCCTGTCCATGACAGGGCTCAAAAGAAAAGGGTCGTCCTTGGTCTCAAAGTTGAAGCTTATCAGACTATTTTCTTCAGAGAAAGAACAGAAGGGTACAAGTGAGGCTGGGGACCTCAACGTTGCTTTTTGTTCCCTCCTTACAAGTGCAAGAAACAGCAATGACAAGGTTGAAGTTGAAGGTGCACAGAGAGTGTTAGAGACACTGAATGTTAGTACTGATGGCGTAGAGAGTGGATTAGATTGCCTATTTAGAAGTTTAGTCCAAAACAGAGTTTGTTTTCTTAATATTCTAGCTCATTAACTAGATAAGCCGTGCTTATATCAATTCCCAGTAAATGTCAGAACTCAGAATGATCATGGAGTCCGGATTTTAAAGGAATTTGCTCTCACAAATCAATACCTGTATGAGATCAGCAACATGATACAAATTCTAATATTTCTTCTCAAATATATCCTTGTGCGTCCCCCCCCCCCCCCCCCCTCCTCTTTTTACATCCAGTTTCTGTATAAAATTGACAAACAAAAGCATTCTCTCAAACTATGAATTCTATTTTTTATGGGTTGTTGAAAAATCAAAATCTGACATTCAAAATAGGGTAACTCATCCGTCTCCCCCCATAAAACATCCATCTTTGTTGGTTAATCCTTCTCCCACCTCCAAATCTATTTTTTTTTAATTCGAGTCCCAAATCTACGACACCAAATTAACGTCCACTTTTTATGTGGGCCTAGTAGATTAAACTCGGTTGATAATAAAATTTGAGGCTTCCAGCCATTAGAAGTCCATTGGGTCTTTTTGGTCAGTATCTGTATGGAGTCAGAGAGAGGAAAATGCCCTAATAGTATA
>JASKGM010004050.1:0-12079 GCA_034509205.1 Ceratonia siliqua
GAGATTTTTCATTATAAGACATTATTTTTTATACCTATGTAAGCATCATATTTTAAAATGAGATTTTACTTTCTTTTTTAATGTCATTATAAGACATTTTTATGAAATTATCTGAGGCACCAACAAAAAAAAATGAATCTCATTACACCCTATGCTTAAAAAACCGTGTGAAAAAAATTAAAAAAAAATGTAAAAAAAAATTGGAAAAAGAGAGTAAGAACTTCAAAAAAATTAAAAATACAAACAAAAATAATTAAAGAAAGAAGAAAAAAAACATGAAAAAGCATCTAGATGCACTAGTATATTTAAATGTAACTTAAAAAAAAAACCTTCACGGAATCCTCAAAATTTACACTCAATATCGTTTATACAAAATACATAATCTTATTATTCTTATTGGCAAAAAAACACAATTTATAATTGTTCTCTACGTATTTTCATATTTTAAAAATATGGAGATTTTACAATTTTTCACCCTAATCTTTAGTTGCTATTGCAATCTCCTCCCTAATCTATTAATTGTAACACATTGCATTCTAAACTATCATAATTTAGTCAAATTACTCCTACCATTTAATTAAGTGTTAAAAGTAATTATTTTAGTTAATATGAGCTAGTTATGTAATTAAAAAAACTTGATAGAAACAAAAAATAATAAATTTATTATGCAAAATAACACAAATATCCAAAAATAAATTATATGAAATCTTTAATTAACTTTTATTTTTTGTTTCTATCAAGTTTTTTTTAGCAGTAAAAATAAAAGTTAATTAGAGATTTCATATCATTTATTTTTAGGATATTTGTATTAGTTTGCATAATAAATTATTATTTTTTGTTTCTATCAAGTTTTTTTAATTACATAAGTAATTCATGTTAATTAAAATTATTAATTTTAATACTTAATTAAACAGTGGAGGTAATTTGACTAAATTATGATAGTTTAAGGTACAATGTGCTACAATTAATAGATTAGGGAGGGGATTGCAATATCAACTAAAGATTAGGGTGGAAAAGTGCAAAATCTCTTAAAAATATTGTATGATTTTTTCATTTTTAACACTATAAAAAATATCTCTCTCTATGTATGGGACCAAATAATCATTCAACCATTTATTTCTCATACGATTAAGCATTCTATTTTTAGAAAAAAAAGATTTTTAACACTATAAAAAATATCTCTATTTTTTCATTTTTTAAGAATTTTTTTTTTATAGATGGCCCTAATGGTATTGGTGAATTTTTTACTTCAATAAATTCTTAAAATTCTGATATTGATTTTCTTTTAAAATATTTCTCAATTTCTGTCACATTAAAAGTAAACAATACAATCACACATTAATTAAATGGAACTAAATCAATTAATTACATAATATATTGTAAATTTACAATACTTTAAAAATTAAAAAAATTACAAAATTTTATACTTTATTGCATTCAATTACTGAATCACATAAATCATAATAACAAAAGTTACAAAATAATGCAATATCAAAAATAATGATAAATTTATCACAATAAATTAATAACACAATCAAACAATGAAGATTAAAAGTACTACAAATTTAATTTTTGCTACCTTTTAAATTGTGTTGGAGATTTTTTTAATTAGATTAATAATTTAGCAGGGTCAAATTTTTTTTTTATATGATCAAAATTTATTTTATATATATATATATATATGAATAAGTAAAAAAAATTTATTATGGGGCAATTGCCCTACCCTTTGGGTGTGGGTCTGCCACTGCTAAAATTCTTTATCACTAGATTACATTATGATAAATTTATAATCTAGGGTCCATTTTATCAACAAAAAATGATAATTTTGGACAGGAAAAATTTTTAACACAGGAAAATGCTTTCCTAGTTATAAAATGCCACTCAATTTTATTTCATTAAGGTGTAAAGCAACTTCCCTTTTAACGACATCTCTCTTAGTCACTGTTTTAGTGGTTTTGTGCAAGGTTTTTTTTAAATTAAATAAAATATGAATTGATTTTTTTAATTATAAAAAATAAATTTAATTAATATAATTAACATATAAAAATATTTTATATTAATAAAAGTAAATTATTATTTCTCTTAAAAATATAATTTTTTAAAATTATATATTACTATTCACGAATTATTATAAGTGCTTTAAAAGTATTACTTATAGTGAATATATAAATTTTATTGAGTAAATTATTTTTTAATACCTACATAGTCATTGTATTTTAGAACGGTACTTTACGATATTTTACTTTATTCTTTGATGCCACTATAAGGTAATGTTTTGGAGTTATTTGAGACATAAAAAAATAAAAATAAAATTCATAAAATACCATTTTAAAATGAAATATTTTTGAAGATATCTAAATAGAAATATCTCAATTTTATTTCAAATAACAAAAAGTGTAATCTTAAAATGAAACAAATAATAGAAAATACTTTCTATTATGTTATCCAAACAACAAAAAGTTAATTAACTTATTTTCTAGAAAAGTATTTTCAATAGAAAATGCCTTTGATAAAAAATTATTTTCCACCACATAGCCTTATATTAAATCAAAGATAAAAATATAAAAGTATAAGAGGAAGTGTAAAAATGATAGTTTAAAAATAGATTTAATTGCTGAGTGAGTTTGGTTACTTATTTGATATAAAAATTTGTGATATTTGAAACTCAGGCTATGTTTGAAAGTTATAGAGAACATAATGGAACAGAAACGGAATGGGGCATGAAAGAACGGAAATGAATGGAATAGACTTGCGCTCCCTCTGTTTGGAAGTTTAATATGTAAACGGATGAACATTTCCTTCCCCTTGTTTGGAAGTTTAGATAAAAGTGAACATTATAGATACAAAATGACAATATAATCCTTATGTAAAATATAACAAAAATACAATAGACATCACAATGTGCACTTAATTATTAATTTAAATTTAAAAAAATTAAATTACAATTCCAAATTCACAATACTTATAATAACATAAATAAATAAAAATTATATTTAAAGATAAAACTGTTAAAATGGACTAAGCCCATCCTATCATGCAAAAGAGATGAACAGAGTTTAGAATTTTGGGCTTGCTCTGCCCCGCTTAGGAGGCAGGTTGGGGTGGGTTAGGCGAGCTACGGCCCCCCACCCTTTTTTACCTCCCCATTTACTCCCCTTCTCCCTTTCCCCAATCTAATTCTACGCTTCCCTGTTGAAGTTCTCTCAAATGAGTCAAATTTGAGGCTTTCTCCTTTAAAATGAAAAATAAAAGCTTAAACTGTGGTTGCTAGATTTGAACCCATGTGCCTAAGATCTCAAGGTGAAGTTCTTAATGCTAAGACACTCAACTACAACCATTAGATAAAATCAATTAAATATTTAGTTATTTTACCCACCTAACACAACTCACCAAGGAGGGGGTTGAGTTCGGATTTATCCAACCCGTCATTTTAGTAGGCTGAAATGGGTCAGCTTGTCTTGACAGCTCTATTTGAGGATGATAATTTAATGTATATAATATATTACTTATAGGAGTTAATGATAATTTTATATGAAAAATTAGATATAGATAATAATTTCATATAGAAAAATCATATTTGAGAGAATGATTGAAGTGAAAGCAATATGTAAAAATATAAAGTTAAAGGAATAGATATGTAATATGCTAAGTTATAAAAATAAAGGATAAAAATGTCAATCAATAAATAAAATTAAGTATTGTCTCTCCTTACCCCCAATTTAGAGGGAAACAAAAATTATTGTTTTTAAAGGGAAGGGAAGGGAATATTTTCCATCTTGTTCCATTCTCCTTTTAAAACTTACAAACCAGGAGAAAATATCATTTTTCATTAATTTCTATTCCATTTGTTGATTCCTATCCTTCTAAACACACCATCAGATTCTTTTAGAATTAATAAAAGTCAAGCTTGTGATTTGGCTTAAAATCAGGTGTATTTCCTTTTTGAATTGCAGCAACAAAAGTTAAAAATAAATTATAAACCAATCTATTGAATGAGTATAGTAATAAAAAATACCATTTCTCTTTAAGGAAACTAAATAGTTAAAATTTAAAAGTTGATGATGTAAGACTTATTAATTAAATTTTGATTAAAACTAAATATAGTCAAATTTATTAATAAGGCTTGACCTAAGCACTAGGCCTAAGTGATATTATATATATGAGTTAAAATAAATAAATAATTGATGAGTTATTTTATAACTTATCATTGAGAAGTAATTCTATTTATCTGATCACTTGATGAGAGTTGTTACTTAATGAATCAATTTTAAAATTGATCTCTATCTCTGCTTATAAAAGAAAAGTTAACATTTTCTTTCAAAAAATGGTAAGTTAACGAAAATGAAAGAGAAGGCTAAGAGATAAAAGTTTGAAGAGTTATTAGAGTTCTTTTTATATGAATTACAACAACTAAAGAGATTGAAGAGATTTGCATTTGAAGGTTTGCATTTAAGGTAGCAATTCAAGTATGTATTTGATTACTCTTATATTAAAGTTTGATCCATTCTTTTAGTATTATAACTATCATACATGGTCTAAAAGTCTAACAGACAATTCTTAGAACTATTTCACTAAAAACACGAAGAAATCTATAAAAGGTTTCATAAAAAGCAACTTCCCAAGATTTTGCGAGGGTAACAAGATACTTCTGTCCAGTCAACCTTCAGCAATTACGTCCCATTTTGAATTGTTTGTTCAGTTGCAATTTAAATAAAGCGGAGTTTTCACTTATAGCAACCCAAAGATTCTCGGTGCTATTATAAACCCAAAATAAAATTTGTACTTTAAAGTCATGCTTAAAGAATCGGACCGAATCTGCCGGTTGGACCAATTGAACTGGGAACCAAACCATGGTCCAGTCTTATTGGTGGCATTAAACCAATATGCAAAAAACTAGCCAAGAACCGCTTGAACCAGTTAGTTCAGATGATTGAATGATTTTTGAACTGCATGAAGTGACTGCTTGTGAAATCGCCACTTCATCCGAAGATGAACCAATATTGATTTTTAACTCTCCAAGATGAACCGGTTTAATGAATTAGAATTGTTTAAAACGCAATAGGTGAGATTCAAACACACATTCACATTAGCACCACTACACCAGGTTTGTTTCTTGCTAATATAGTTATTATATTACCCAAGTTATATTGGTAAATAAGAATATTAAATACTTATTTATTATTTTAACATATTAGATTTTATATCAAACATCAAAATGCATATTATTCCTAAATTTATACATTTTTAACTAATTTAACATTACAAAATTTATTTATGCTCACTATTATTTATAATATTTATTTAATAATATATAATGTTATATATGTAATATATATAAAAATACTTTTTAAAAATTTTAGTTCAAACATGATTAAACCACTGAATCATGAATTTTTCCCCTTTCCACTTTAATCATTGGACCAGTTTTTAAAACATTGTTTTAAATACAACACAAGATTTGCATGATATCATTTCAATTATAAATTTCCTCATATACATTATGCTTTATGCAGTTTAAAATTTATCCCACACTGTCTAGGCCTAGAGGTTGCAACTTTATGTACATGTGAAAGATACAAGCTACTTCTTTTCCCGCTGTCCCAAACACATGGAAAGTTTGAGTATCCTCATGTCCAGAACATAATTAGTTGATGACTTTGCCATAGCTTCTGGGGAAAGGGATGACATCTCTAACATTGGTAAGGCCTGTTGTGAAGAGGACCATAAGATCAAACCTAACAGTGAATCCAGAGTGCTTGACTGTTCCATGTCGTCGAAGATCTAGGTACCATTCATACCTCTCTCTCGGCAGGCCCAACTCCTTAATTCTGCCATATAATATAGAACAGGAAGAAGGTGAAATAATACAAACGGTGACTTGTATAAAGAAATGGATCTTTTTTATGAGTTTGCTAAAAGATTATGGCATTACAGAACAGGAAGAAGGTGAAGTACAGCAGAAACTAGGGAGCCTATCCATCCCTATCTCCTATTGCCTTGCAGTTCAGAATTTTCAATTTTTTTATTTTTTATTTAAAGGGATTACTGTCATTTCTTGGCATCACACCAGAGACGCATTATAGAACACACAAGTGTAATTCTCTCTACTGCAATTAATTGGAACTAATTGGTCTAAACAAAAGAGGAAAGAACTGAAACTAGTAGTAAACTACTAACAATAATCCAATTGTTAGCAGTAACTTCAAATAATTGCTAAAAGTAGAACTATCATAAATGGGTCCAGGCAGGCAGCTTTAGTAGAAATACTTAGGGGAAGGATCTAGTAGCAATCTTTAAAAATTATGGATAAATATCCAGCATCAAATCTAACTCTACCTTTTTATTGAATCTTGATAATACTCAATTCAGGTGATCAATAAACAAGGTAGATGTTTTAGTGTTCATAAAGTGTCCTGTTGTCATAAAAAAACCCACATTTGTCAAATTATAAATTATTGTACCATGTCATCCGTGTAATATCCCATAAATACAAGCCATGTATGAATTTTAAATGAGACAAAATGGGTCTCACTTGGCTCCATTATGCATTGATGATTTTACCTTATTCAAAATTTACACATGGCTTGCATTTATTGGGTATTGCACGAATGACGTGATATAATAGATGTGTTAAGAATTTGAAGAAGGGCGCTTAATTATGAGAAATTGAGGATAGTTTCCTTCTGATGCTACCATTCACTGGATTATACAGTCAAAGAACTTGCAGCAAGAAGATATAAACAAGGTAAGGAAAGAGTATAAAACTATATCTAAATTAGCAGTACCTTGAGCTTATCATGTTAAGACGCTCCTCATTTTGACTACCAGAAATTATTGTTCCAACCTGCAAATATGTGTCATGATTGTAAACGTTGTTATTTGAAAACTTCAGAGACAAGAAATGAAAAAGACGTGACTCATTACCAAAATTTCCCAAACACAGCTTTATACCAATCCATCCACACAGACCATACTAAAATTGATGTTTGACCATACCTTTGGGACAACCAGATCAAATGCTGCTACAGTTTTCCCATCATCATTGATGCGAATGTAAAATGGCTTAACTTCTTTTGGGTAATTGTATATTATTACAGGCTTCTTGTATATGTTATCAGCCAAATAGCTGCCATCGCATAAACAGAACAGTAAGTAGCTAAAATTGGTGAAGGAAACCCTTATGCTACTGTTAGATAAAAGCAAAACCAGAATATTATGACAATATGCATAGTTCCACACCTTAGATGTTCAGTCGTAAGGGGAACACCCCATTCAATATTTGTTTCAAATTTCTTGTCTGCAACCTGGGAGCACAAATAAATGACATGTAAGAAAGAAAATGTCTTTTCTATCCTCAAGGAGAAAAAGAGAGAAAAATGGAGTCGAGGTCGTCAAAAGGATATAACCAACGAGCATGTAGTAGTTTATACCTTTTTCAAAACATCAATCACTTCATTGTAGGACATCATTTCAGGTGAACCTGACACAATCTGCTGAAGACGATCGATGCAGGTGCTGTCAATTCTTTTGGCAACAAAGTTCATATCTTCAGAGCAAATTTCTAAAACCCACTTGCAGAGGTACTTGAAAAAGTCATTAGCACAGTTCATGGAATTCTGCATATGCCAAAAAGTACAATAAGTTAATAAATAATAGAAGAACCTTCCATTCACAGTATAAAGAAAGAATTACATATAAATATTTACAAAGTACTGTGATTTGAAGAATTTTACATATTATGTTTTAAATTTCTAGAACAGTAGGAACTTGCAATAATTGGGAAATTAGTGGAAAAACTTCATCAACACCATTCTCTATTAAAATCCATTGGAGATCAAATAGTAATCAATGCTATACAACTAAAGATTGGACTCAACAGTTTAATCAAAAGTCAGCTCAAAGTAAAAACACAGAGGAGCCTTATAATATTTTTCATGTTGAACAACAGAGACCTGGTGTCGGACATGTTAATAGCATTATTTATAAGATAAAAAAGAAAGTCTCATGAAAAAATTAACCAAGCATAGTTGGATGTCTTATTTAACATCCATCTCCTATTAAATATGCATAATAGATATGCAGGCATAGGTCCGAATGCCAACACCAAG
Organism: Ceratonia siliqua; assembly: GCA_034509205.1. Classification (NCBI taxonomy): domain Eukaryota; kingdom Viridiplantae; phylum Streptophyta; class Magnoliopsida; order Fabales; family Fabaceae; genus Ceratonia; species Ceratonia siliqua. Next base: position 8,109 of record JASKGM010004050.1, read on the forward strand.
GCTCTCCTTGCATAATCAATTTGATACAAAACTGTGATAGATTTTATAACTTTTGTGCACTAATATTTGTTTAAGGTTTGCACAAAGAGCAGCTACGTAATTTTTCTTTTTCTTTTTTTTCTTATATCATTTTGTTAAAAGGTTGCTGACAACAATTAGTAATTTTTAGTTAAAAACCTGAGTTTTCTAGAGTTGGTCAAAATTTTAAGTCAAGAACAATGAGAAAAATTGAATTCATCCTGCTTATTCAGTTTTTATATCTGTGTTTCACCAACCCTTCATTTTGAGATATGCTACTGTTGTCACAAAACTTAATTTGCCTAATTTTATCTTTTAAGATAAAGCATTCATTCAACAAAATGAAAAACCTTTACAAATTACGAGCCGCTTCCTATATCATTCCCCTCCATCCTAGATATCATCACAAAATCTTATAAATGGCGTCTGTAACTTGATATATTGAAACCAAACATTATTTATCTGGCTGGATCACAACCCCAATTTGATGGCAAATGCTCTTGGTAATGTTGCATTATGTGGAAATATCTTGGATATTAGAATGCTTACTAAATAAATAGATGTTATGTGATAGATTGAATATCAAATAAAGTAATTATGCAGAATCAAAAAGAAGAAGACAAAGAAGGATACCTCTAACTGAGAAAAAGCCATTTCAACCTCAACCATCCACATTTCTGCAGCATGTTTTGCAGAATCAGTTTTATCAGCTTGAAATCTAGGTCCAAATGAGTAGACATTTCCAAGAGCACATGCATAGCTCTCCAACTGTAAGTGACCAGAAATAGTTAAATATGTTTGGCAAGAGAAGAAATCTTCAGAAGAGTCTACTTCATTATCCTTCAATAAAGTTTCTAGTTTTTTCTTTTCTCTTGCTTCCAACTGTGATGCCAGTTCATTTGTTTTCTTCAGATCCTGAATTGCAGCAACCAGTGCTTCCCTATTGCTTTCACTTCGTTTCAAATTTTCAACTAGGTTGCTTTTCTCTTTTGCAGCTGCCTTCATAGCTTCAAGGCTAACACCTTCAATCTCATAACTGGTATTTAGCTTCTCCTTGTCTGCTTTCTGATCCAGGGTAGTAACCTTGAACATTTTTCCCAATCCTTCGCAGTCTGAGGTAGTTATAATGGGTACTTGCACCTCAAGGAATGCATGATCTTTAAAAAATGAGTGGGTTGCAAAAGACAGTGCACTACGAATTCGCATGACTGATGCCACCTAATATATGTACAACACGTCATTTGAGTAAAAGGAATATATATATTTATGCCATACTGATCATGATAAAAATCTGAATCATAAAAACTAAAAAGGTGTCAAACATGTTATTACATAATTGACAAGCTCTATTATTGAGAAACATGAATAATAATGGAGTATAAGCAGGATCCATTTCAAAACCCGATTCCTAAAAGAACAGAAGTAGCACCTGACCAAAAACAATTATTAAAGCTCAGAGTTAAATACAGGCAGAACAAGGTAGCTGTATTGTGGCACTGCAATAACATGCAGAAAAGCCGCTGTTGGCCCTGCTGGTACTATCCAATATTGTTCCAAAATTTACTTCTTTAACCAATGAGCCTTTGGCTCAATGGTACTATAGTCGTCTCCAAAGCGTTGCAAGTTCGAACCCTAGTTGGAGGAACCAACTGAATCCAAAAAAAAAAAATTTACTTCTTTAAACCTGATGAATCACTAGATTCATTTCTAAACATCAAAGTTACTTTTAGGAAAATTATTTATATATTCAGGTCAAGAAGACCCAAAGTCTCTGGACCACATGGTAATTAAATAGTTTTGTCTCACAAAAATACAATGCAGTGCAAATCTCTAACTTATAAACAACAAATGAAATGAAACCAATATCTAATTCTCCTTGTCAGTAAATCCAATGTATCAAAACCTGGAGAAACATTTTAGTTAATAACAAAGAGATAAGCAGGAGGAATAGAAAGAATAATTATCAAAGTTATATTCAAACTCACCGTTGTCGTTCGAGGCCGAAAATGGGAGTAATCTCTTAACATGTCCAGTGGCACTCGTTTCTTCGATAATGGATACTTGTCAAGATCTACTGCCCCAATGTGAAGAATTCTGTCTGCTTTAAGCTCAATGACATGTTTTCTCTCTGCCAATGGTTGTTTTAATTCACCTTCCACAAATATACAGGTTCCCGTAGGCAGGAGCTTACCGGGGGGAGCTAATGAGGGATCAACAACAACCTAAAAGTTTTTGAATACCAATGAGAAACATGAAAATTAAGACCACATACACCTCCTTCAAGCCCTCAGCTTGTAACTTAAGACGCAGAGGTCAGTCATAAAATTCTCAACTTGTTATGCTCTTAATACGTAAAGACCATACCTTTAGCTAGGAATTTTTACTTGCAAGCATCCATTTAGATTGACCACAAAGTAATTGAGTCCTTAAGCAAGTAATTGTTTATGTATTTATTCATGTCCAAAAATATCCGATAAAGAAGGCAACAGTCCATGTGTATTAGGAGGAAGTTTACAGAAACGCACAAATCTTTCGAGAAACTAATAGAGTAATAAATTTGTTTTTCTTTCTCTAAAACTAAACTACGCAGTACGCAATTATGCATTCTCACAGTAAAGAAAGAGGAGACAAAAAATAAACGTTACAAAAGAGTAATAATTTATGCACCTGAAGACTCGCAACGCACGAACCATCTGTGACTAGCAGATACACAGTCGAGGGCTGGGAAGGCGTATCCTTTGGAGCCTCAGAATCATGTTTCTTTCGAGGAGCATGATGACTTCCGCCGAAAACTTCTAAAATCGATCGAATTAAGGGTATCCGAGACTGAAGAATTTCAACACAAGACACATCTTTGTGCTTGGTTTCATCAAACCTATAATCAGCTAATGGGAGTGGCGCAGATGATTTCTTCACCTCCTTTGAAGACTTCACCCACCCACCAATTACAACTCTCTGACCAATGAATTCCAGCCCCCCATCGCTCCTTTCCAAAAGGGATTTCAGAAGAACCCGATTGGAGTACTTGAAAGGCACCACTGTTGGGGAACGAACTACACGTCTTTCGGAGGTCATTTGTGTGGGTCAAGTTGTCACAAGTGATGGAAGAGATTTGGTAGGTCAGAGTGGGAATGAATAGAGATTGTGGGTTTGAAAGTGAATACGATTGAAGGGTGGGCATGGTGGTGATATGATGGGAAGATGGATTCTTTGCTTGAGAAGGGATTCTGAGGAGTTGAAGGAAAGGGATTGTTTCCAAGTTCTGGTTTCAGCTACAGAGGAAAGAGGGAACCGGGGAGAGGGGAGAAGGAAAAGGGGTAGTGGGTTTGGTATTCTTGAAGATTGGGTAATGGGCGGGAGTTGCACAATACATTTGCATTATGTTTTTGGTCAAATAATATGTCTGATCAATGCTCACCGTAGTACAATTTTTTATTTTGTTGCAAAAGTAAAATAGTCCAGGAGGAAAGGAAACCTAGGGTAATAAGAATGGAATTTTTTTAGGATAAATGCTTATTTGGCGCCAGCATTAAAATTTTCACCTTTTCTTCTTTTTTTACATTTTTATAAAAAATGATTATTCTATTATGGTTATAATAAACTAATTATTTTTTATAAGAGATTAAAAAAAAAATAATACTACTAATTAAGAATTTGGTGCTCTATGGATACCATGTAAAAATTTGGTGTACCATTAAGCACCAAACAATGATTTGTTCTTTTTTTTTTTTTTTATGAAAAGAAATATATGAGAAAAGATCTAGTCATGTTATAGAAATTGTGCCTGTTTATGTCCGATCAGACTGTCACAATTAATTTAAAAAAATGCATTTAAAAAAACAGAGAAAATCATAATCACGATTTAATAAATTCTGTCTTGTTGCAACCTTGGTCCAAAACATATCATACTATGGGTAATATTTTGGGATCCAACAACTCACACTTTTAGGCCT
>JASKGM010004061.1:0-12077 GCA_034509205.1 Ceratonia siliqua
CCCAATTATCCTTCTAATTAATTGGTGGCGACTCCAAATTTTCTCTGTATTTTTCCCTACGCGCCTCAAAGTCATAATTTCACCGGCCGTCACGTTGTGACACCTTGGCTATTAAACGTGCTTTGAATCTATCTATATTGCCGTCTGTTTTTCTTTTGATTCTAAAGAGCCATTACGAATGAGGGCATCAAATTCTGCAGATAAAGCCTCTCTCAATTGGGCATGTTTCATAGCTTCAGTGATACATGATGGTTCTATTTTTTTAGGTAATGGGTGTTTGCTGACTTGGAGAACGCGTTTGGGAGCATGTAGTCATCGAATGGGTACGTTGTGGGGAAGGATGGGTGGTTTCATAGGGAATGGGTGCTGGGTCGTGATGTGTTTCATGGTCTTGCATGGACTCGATGGGGTGTGTTGGCTTGGGTGTGTTGGTGGTGTTATGGGCATCGCGGGTTGGTGCTGTGTGTGGATTGTTGAGGGAGCTGGTGTGTGGGGCCAGTGGGGAAGGGTGCCGTTGGCAAGGTGTCATGGGGTGCAGCATGTGTGTATGTGGGGGAGTGACGTGGGTTGAGGTGTGATGAGGGATGTGTAGGGGAAGTGAGTATCATGACATAGGACATGTCATGAGGTGAAGGTTTTGTGTGTAAGTGGGTCATAGCAGAGATAGGCATGCTGATTTGAAGCGTAACCAAGAAAAAAGCACGGTGTGGAGCGTGGTTGTAGTTTGTGAGATGTGTAGGGGCGTAACCATGGTAAGCAAAGGCAGCCAAATGCATGTAGGTGTTGGTAGTTAGGGGGTTGGTGGTGAAGTATTTCGTATAGGGATTGTATGTTAAGGAGATGAGTGGATAAACGGTTAATAAGATAGACTGCGGTTTGAAAAGCATGGTTCCAAAAAATGATGGGTAATGGTGCATGGTGTCGTAAGTTAAGTTTGGTTTCCACTATGTGTCGAGGTGAAGTGAGATATGCCATGTTGTGTGAGATAGGGGTGAAGTTTGATGAATTCATCACCATTGTCAGAGTACAAAGATATTAACGAGAAATTAAAATATTTTTCAACTAGAGATATAAATTGAGGAAAAATAGAATAAACATCCGATTTAAGTTTCATTGGAAATAACCAAATGTATTTGGAAAAATGATGAATAAAGATAAGATAGTAGGAAAAACAATCAATGGATTTATTGGGGGCAGCGCCCCATACATCACAATAAACGAACTGAAGAGGACTAGAACTAGTTAAACTGGATGTATGGGAGCTTGACATGATGTACAAACATGATTAGCAGTGGAGGGCCTGTGTTAGAGGGTATGTTGGCAGGGGTGACCAAGGATGTGATGCCAAGTGAGGGAGGACCGAGTGTGTGTGGTGAATGCTTATGGAGTGGTTAATGTTGATGGTTGTGTTGGAAGGTGATACATGTGTTAATTCAGGCCTTGATGTAGTTCCACTCCCCTTGTCAGATCCTTAACCAAGAAATGAGAAGGAAAAAATTCAATAGACACATTGTTAGATTTACAAAATTTTGAAACAGAGATTAAATTATGATTCATTGAGGGAACACATAGTACATTAGATAGAGTGAAGGAGTGGGAGTGATTGGAGAGGGATGTGTTACCCCATGTGAGTGATGTTCAAACCTGTGCCGTTGCAAACAAGATGTTGATCAGATCCATCATAAGGGAGGTGAGAGAAAGGTTCTGAAGATCATTTGTTACATGATGGGTAGGTCCAAAGTCCATGAGCTAGTTGGCATCATTGTGAGGCATGGATGTGGCATAGTTTGCCATGGGCTTTGGTGTAGATCGATTGGGGTAGCCATGTAGCATACTTTTGCACTATGACCCGGTTTCTCACAAAATTGACAAATAATAGACGGAGTTTATTTCTTTTTGGAAACATTTGAATATTGGGATTGTTGGCGATGAAAGGAATTGTAATTACCAGATTTTGGTGATGAGTTACCTTTGTGTGTCTGGTTGGAGCTATATGGCTTTTGTGCCACGTGAGCTGTAATGGGAGATGTGTTGCAGGTGAGTTTGTCTACTCTCATGAGAAAATTCTCCTAGCTTGTGAGCTTATTGTGTAGTTCTTCAAAACTGATGGGTGTTTCTTTAGCCCTTAGAGCTGCAGAAATTTCTTTGTATTCATTTCCAAGTCCATTGAGAGTGTGAATGACCAGGTCTGTATCATCCAATGGGCTGTTGATGATGGCAAGTTCATCTGACATGGCTTTTATTTGTTGGAGATAATCTGTGATGGAATTGGTGCCTTTTGTGAGGTTGGAGAGACGCTCCTTGAGGGTCATGATACGAGACCTGGAGCAATTTGCATACATTTTAGTGAGATAATCCCAGGCTTGTTTGGATGTATCAACTGATCCAAGAAGTGTGACTACTGTGTCAAAAATGAGGATACTATAGCATGGATAATGAGTTGATCCTGTCTGATCCAGTGGTTGTATGTAGGATTGGCAATTTGTGTGCAATAGAAAGTGATTTCTTTTGCTGGACATGATTTGTTTCCATCAAAAGAACCTTTTAGGTCATACCCTACTAGAATGGCATTGAATTGGATTCTCCAAGCCGGGTAGTTGGTGCCATTTAGTTTGAATGTTATTTGGGCTCCATTATGAAGACAATAAGTGTGTCAGTGTTGGGGCTAAAGATTGTGGTTGACGAGTTGAGAGCAGATGTGGCTGATGAGCTAAACATGATGGGTAAGTTGAGATAGGTTTTGGTGGATCAGTTTGGGTGTAAAGCTTAGAGCTCTGATACCATATAGAGATTTACAATTTTTTTGAATCAGAAAAGATGAATATTCTATTATCTCCTACAATTCTCTGGTTTAACACACACATATAAAAAGAAGTTCTTGAGTTACAACAGCTAAAAGAGTCATGGTCCTTGAGGTAATCTGCAGTTGCACGTTGTTATCTTCTGCTGCATGTGGTTATATCGGGTTGTTGCATATCTTGTTTTCCACTTGATGAGCTATCTGTTTGAGTATTTGAATTTAAACAAGATTCTTGTGTGACCTCACTAATAATGCTCACACTAACAGATAGTAGAATCATAAGATGAATATGCTTTAATAAATCTTCATATATTTGTATGATAATAATTACTTTATAAAAAAATTTATAAAAATAATAAAATACATTTTAAAATATATATAAAATGCCCATTTACAAGCACTCCAATAAATAGGGAACGGAGTGATCAATCTTTGGCTGCTGAAAATATCACATCGCATAAGATAAGATTGGATTGTATAAAAGACACTAGATAATATTGTATAAGCTATCCATATGATAAAACTTTACAATATTATGTGTTTGTTGTGATAATGTATAACATAATGAATTATATAATATACTCATATCGTGTGTTTGTTCATCAACTATACAAGATTGGAGAAGATAAAAGTTTGATTGTTTTAACTAAAATACCCTTAAAAGTCTTTCACAACTTTGGCATTTTTGTGTAAAGATTGGACTAATAAATAATTTTAGTAAATTAATAATATTTTTAGATATTATTTTGTGATAAATTAGGCAAAAAAATTTTGGTAAATTTCATGTTAATTTTATATTTTTTTTATAAAAATTGACTAAAAATTAATTCTAGTAAATCTAATATTTTTTTATATCTAAAGATATTTTAGTCAAAACAATCAAACTCTATTATATCTAAGGCCTTATCCCAATCATTTCTTGTATTTTGTTATATAATAATCGTTGTATAAAAAGTCATAACTGTATAAGTTTATATAATCTTTCATATGTACTAAACATGTATAAGACTTGATTTTATTAGCTTATATTATTCTATCCAATCTTATAAGGTGAACCAAATAGGACCTTAAGCTATATTTTGTGGGCAAAAAATATACCTTCACTTATTAACATTAAAAAAATTATTCATATTTAAGGAAAATGCAAAATTAATATTTTTCTTTCCTGATGTTAATTTTAATTAAAAAAATTAAAAAAAGAATATTATATTTGCTGAAGCTTCTATTTTTTCTATTTGTTTTGTGATTTTATTAGAGTTTCATAGTAACATCATTCATGAGCTAATAAATGTTGATGAAGGTGGTTCAATACTAAGTAATCTCTAGCCTAGCAACATTAGAGTTTAGTTTATCCATATTGTTAATTCAATTGACACTAAGCACCTAAGAAGGGGGTTGAATTAGGTTCTCATAAGTTTAAAACTTTTTCGAGCATGTAGCAAATTTTCTTATTAGGTCAATCTAAATATGTTAATCTTTTTTTAAAAAAGATAATAAGTTGGTGATAAATGGCATGTAAATATTTCCTAAAGAATAAAATGATGAACTTGATTGAAGAGAGTTCTCAAACTAAGATGCTTAAGACTGAAATAAGTTGAAAGAAAATTTTGAGTGAATAATCACACTTAGTCTAATGATTAGCCTGGATAATAAGCAATGTAAGTGATCAGGCAAGTAAGATAAGGGAATAATGAAAGTTAGATCTTACGTCCACTCTTTAAGCACAAAGCAAAGAAATTTCACTATGTGGGTAATCACAAAAGAATTAGGGAACAAGCTCTTTAAGCTTTTACAACTAATCTTTGTTAACTTACTCTCATTGAGTTTTTCTTAAGAACCTAACTGAAATTCTCAGGCTCAAGTACTCAGCAGTTTACACCTTTCACTTGATAACCTATCACTCACTAGATTTTCTTTCGGGTTAATCTTGCACACCTTACAAGATGTATTTTGATGGCTATATGTAAGCTATCGAGTTCATCACTGTACTCAGTATGCCTCAAAGAGCTTTCAGGATTTCACTCCATGTAGGCTCAGCACTTAAACACTTGTGAAGTTAAGGTTTGTCACTCTCTCTATGTCCTTACTTTGTATCCACAGCTAGCACAGCTTTTATACTTGAATTTGAAGCTCTGATGAGAAACCTTTTGTTGAAGTCCTCCAAGAAAACAATGTGATTTTAGGCATTAAAGTGGACAAGGGGACTGTTGAACTGACAGGCACAAACGGCGAAACTACCACCCAAGGCTTTGATTCGCTTGGAGCTCGATGCCAGCAATACTACAAGGCTAGTGCGCGCTTTGCTAAGTGGCGTGTTTTCCTCAAGATTGGCCCCAGTGAACCTCTAAATTGTCCATATGACAAAATGCACAGGGCTTGGCTCTCTACGCCATCATTTTCCAGGAGAGTGGGCTTGTGCCCATTGTTGAGCCCGAGATTCTGATTGATGGGGCTCATGACATCATTAAATGTGCTGCTGTTACTGAAACTGTGCTTGCTACATTTTACAAGGCACTAAATGATCACCACGTTCTTCTTGAAGGAACTTTTCTCAAGCCAAACATGGTTACCCCTGGCTCTAACAACCCAAAGGTGACTGTTAAATTCCTTAAAATGATTGTAGCACAAATTGGTCCTCGCTTAAAGTTAACAACACTTGATATAAAATAACTAATCCCGAGGAAACACATTAATGGTTGTTTAGAAGGTACTTTTATTTAGAGGTCTGTGATTCAAATCTCACTGGTAATTCGTGCTGTACACCGTCATCTTTAACTTAATATTTTGAATGTTAATATTTTATATGATATCCAAGATCCCTAAATATAAAATGATATCATTTTGAGTATCACTTAAACACCATCGATATCATATTCTTATAATTTTAGTTTTAGTGAATATTTTATAAAATATCTATTGTATTTGATTTTTAGATAATTTTTCTTATCAAACACAAAAATTGTAGATAATATCTTATAACTTGATATTTTAGATATCATAGTATTATATACAAAGAGACATCTAGTGGTTGAGTATTGTATTCTTCAACTTGAAAGTTTTAAGTGATATCATTTTGGTAACAAGTGGAATAGAAGATATGAGAGGCGATGAAGTGCCGTGCTATGTTATTAACTTTGAAAATATGCATTGTTTGTACAGGTACCAGCTAAGGTGATTCCGGAGTATACAGTTACTGCACTCTGCAAAGTTAAATTTTTGGATATAGTATTGACCTACCTGATCCTCACAAAAGCGCTTTGTGAGGTTAGGGATGTTGTACACTTATATTCTTTACTCAGCCAACCAACCTGGGCGATGTGGGACTTTTTCTAGGGCTTGTGTGATTTTTGATTTGATTTTTTACACTTCTCCTCACAATCGAGAGAGTCTAGTTATCTCCATTGATCATGCACAACAAAAAATTTGGGTGGTCTATCCCCTACTCTAATACCAAGTTGAATTTTTGGATATAGTATTGGCCTAACTGATCCTTACAAAAGTGCATTGTGAGATCAGGGATGTCTAACACTTATATTATTTACTCAGCCAACCAACCTCGGCAATGTGAAACTTTTGCCAGGGCTTGTGTGATTTTGATTTGATTTTCTACACGCAGAACTATCCCAGCTACAGTACTAAGGATTGTATTCTTGTTAGGTGGACAAAAGGAAGAAGAGGCTACACTCAACCTCAATGCAATGAATAAGCTGGAGGTGTTGAAGCCATGGGCTCTCTCTTTCTCATTTGGGCGAGCAATGTAGCAAAGCATCCTCAAGACATGGGCTAGGAAGAAGGAGAACATTGCCAAAGCTTAGAAGGCATTTCTGGCAAGATGCAAGGCTAATTCTGAGGCTACTCTGGCCAAGTACTCCGGTGGAAGTGCAAGTGGCTTAGCTTATGAGAATTTGTTTGTCAAGGGTTACAAGTATTAGGCTCCTAATGGAGTTAAAGGGATTGATTTGAGATGAAAGGGGAAGGGGATTTTGTCAATTGTATGGTGCAACTTAAGTTTTTGCTTCTAATTGACATGCTTAATTTTGGGTACATATTCTATAAATATCAGTTTATACTATAGGAGTTAATTATGTTGTCAAATGATGATGTTGTTCCACTCAGAAGAATGAACGTCTACTAAATTTATTAAACACTAATTAATAGATTGATCGTTGTTCAAGTTCAAAGAACTCCTATCTTTCATTTTCTTGCTAATTAAACTTTGAAACCTCAAAAGTTTTAAATTAACGGAGGTAACCAAAAGTAATGTTTTGGTGGGCCACTACAACTATGAATATAAGACAAGCAGATTATAGTAACAATACTGGACATATACATGATTGAGTTCTCAGCTACCTCTATATGTGGGACCTGGATCCCTTCAAGTACAAGAGGGGATCATGTTAGATCCAACGGTTTCTCTCTCCCCTGCTTGCCCTGCCCCGCCCCTTGCCTCATCCAACACCTCTCATCTAACAAGATGTACATGAAGGGATCCAAACACCTATATGTGAGTGGATATGTGATTATATATTAATGAAAGTGTCTGTTATGAGAATCCGGATCCCATCACGTTATAATAGGCGCGCACGGACAGCCACGATTCTTTTTTATTTTTTTTAAAAGTTATGTTCATTTGATTGCACACGAACAACTACGATACTATCAACATAACAGTCATGTTGGACCGGATCCACATGCCTACTATAAAGATTATGGATAAGGGAATCCAGATCCCGTGCAGTTGTATGAGATCCAGTCAAATCATGGCCGTCCAACGTGCTTCAATCTTAATATTTTTTATTTTTTTCTTGCACACATTATGAGACACTCACTCTTTTTAAAAAATTTTGAAAAATAATGACCGTCCAATACATGCAGGACTACCCCGATCTATTGAATTGCATCATATATGGTTGGATTTCAAGTTCATTCCCACCGTTGAATAAAGATAAAGAAATGATATTCTCATACTCTTCTTTCCTACACCTCCTCTCACACTGCCGAATAAAGATATGACTTTGAGGTGTAAGACTCACCACAATAAACTATGCATACACGGAATCCTAGTTGATCCACCCATCAATCTTTGTCATGCCCTTCTCATAATTTGGCCTTAACTATTTTATACAGTCAAAAGGCTTCCCATTAGCGCGGCTGATACAACAAAAGACTATAAAATGTAAATAAATAATAAAAAAAGAAATAATTGAATCAAAAGGTTAATTTGCTTGCTTTAGTGAGCCTGCCGGGAAGCACCAAACGATTACTGATATCCACCCATAACATGTTTCTCGAGTTTCAGGCTTTCAAACTCTTCCTTGAAGTTTGGTATATTTATATATTTTTTAATATGACAATGAGAAATTATGAAAAAGATTATATATTTAGTATTTTATAAAAGTTGATAAAGTTATTAGTTTAAATATATGAAATTATTATAATTTGTGGGTGATATCTTGAAGGGGGGTATTTTATATCTCCTAACTAGTATTTACTGAATGTTATTAGATATCTTAAATATCAATATATCAAATATAGGGTGCATCTGTTCTTTTAAAGTTGTTTATTTAAAAACAATTTTCATTTTTAAATTCTCAATTTTTTGAAAACGTGCTTGCTTTTAGTTGTAGCTTTATTTTTGTTTTTTAATTAATTTGTGTTGATATAATTGAAGTATAATAATTGTGTTTTTATATTTTTGGAGATCCCATCACATTTTCTTAATTATTAGTGATTATGGTTAATAAGGCAATTATAATAAAGACTATCCATTTATTATTGAAAGAATTAATGATTTGAACAAAAATTTGAAAATTATGAAAAAGATTATATATTTAGTATTTTATAAAAGTTGATAAAGTTATTAGTTTAAATATATGAAATTATTATAATTTGTGGGTGATATCTTGAAGGGGGGGGGGGATTTTATATCTCCTAACTAGTATACACTGAATGTTAATAGATATCTTAAATATCAATATATCAAATATAGGGTGCATCTGTTTTTTTAAAGTTGTTTATTTAAAAACAATTTTCATTTTTAAATTCTTAATTTTTTGAAAACGTGCTTGCTTTTAGTTGTAGCTTTATTTTTGTTTTTTAATTAATTTTTGTTGATATAATTGAAGTATAATAATTGTGTTTTTATGTTTTTGGAGATCCCATCACATTTTTTTAATTATTAGTGATTATGGTTAATAAGGCAATTATAATAAAAGACTATCCATTTATTATTGAAATACTTAATGATTTGAACAGAATTTTGAAAATGGCACCATAGATTTTCCAAAAATATATTTTTGTAGTTTTTACAATTTCAAAAATATGAACTCTATTTCTTATAAAATGAAAATAGTACAAACATAATTTTGTACTTATTTTTTATTTTTACTAAAAGTAGAACATAAAATAGTAAAAGGCTAAAAACAAAGTGTACACCTGATTTTGTCCATATAGTTTTCAAAATTAAATAAAAAAAATTAATTAAAGAATTAAAAAAAATTATTAAAAAATACAAGATTGAAAAGAAGAAAAAACCTTAAGCCCACTTCGTCAACCCAATTTTCGGCCAGCTTCTTCACTTAGCCCATTAATCCCTTGTCAGCCCATTATGCCCAACTCACCAACCCGGTCTGGCTCACGACTCGACTTGTTTCACAACTTAAATCTACCCATTCCCCTTTTCTTTCTCTCCTGCTTATCCTGCCTCATAGCCGCAGCACCTCTTCTCCTCTCCACCTTACGCGATGCATGGCAATACTTGGTGGTCCCATCCTGCATTCATGCCTATTCTTCTGTTCCACTTCCTCCATGATCCAACTCCACTCTCCCTCTCTCCTGTACACCATTCGAGCACAGCCCACTCCTTCACTAGATTTCATGCTGCAGCACTTCACTGCCAGCTTCACGCACAGCAATACCAGACACAATCTCTGCGCTGGCAGGCGCCACGCACTACGTTCATGCACCAAATATACATGGTTTTGGTGTAAGTTTTTTGGATATAAAAGGTGATCAGCATTAGAGACAAAAAAGGGGAATTTTGGGTGTGATTCTCGGGCACTAGAGGTTTTGGGAACCGAGGCTGTGATTCAAGGAGGTAAGCCTCGTTGTTTTTTTTACTGATTGTATTTGATCTCCCTGCTGTGGGTGAGTGTGTGACTGGGATGTTGTATGGGTTGCTTAGGTCCGAGTATCTTGGTTAAAGGCCTAAGAATCCATGGGTAAAGGTATACTCCTGGTTTTTTGATATAGTCTGGACGAAGTGTTTTTAGGATTCTTAAGTCATATTCTGGTTAAACTGGAAAAGGTTGTTTTGCAAATGTTTTAAATCTGATAAGGTTTTCTTATACATGTCTTGTATTTATTTGGAAGTAGGATTCTGATTTTGGATCCCATATGTCTCGGGTTGTAGATTTAATGTTAGGGGTTGTTTCATTTGATTATTTGAAACTGTTGTTTCTGCAAAATGAGATGTTTAATGCTCTTGGTTTCTGATTATATCTTCTCTAGAAAACGCATGGCTATGTTGTTGGGTTTGTGCTTTGGCGGATTGTCAGTATGGTCCATTTGCATATTTATTGTCTTGAATTAATCTGTTGACATTGAACAATAATTTCATCCTATTTTTCATCCATTCCAGATTATGTTTTCCTTAAAACTGAATTTTTTTTATGAAACAGTCTGGGTTCATTTCAGACTTTGGTACATAATTTTGAAAATGCATAAGGGATTTTGGATTACTTTATTTGGGATTTCCTGCCTTTGTCTCTCTTTGCCAACTGATCAGTTTATGATCATGGTGAAATTATACTGTTATCCTCCATAGGTGGAAATTATATTTATGGTCAGTGAGTTTCACCTTAGGTTCCTAATCATGCTTTGGATTGACTAGTGTAAGACAAGGAATACACTTAAGCTCCTGAGTCAATTTTATTTTCACACATGTTAGTGATCTTTAGGTTGTTTGGTTGATTGCTTATTCTTGGGGTTTGTGTGATATTTTGTTTTATTTTATTATTTTATTTTCATTTCATTTTTGGGTTGTTTTCATGTATTTGTAAGGCATAAGCCATTTTTCATTTTTCATTTTGTTTTTTCATTTTATTTATTTATTATGTTTATTTATTTTACTATTTTTTCTTTCATTATTTGATTATTTTTCTTATCATTGAGGATGGCTAATGCACCTTGATTTTGGTTTAAAGAAAATAGTCTAAATAAAATAAAATTCAAAAAGGGTCTTTCTTTTGAATACAAAATAAATTTATTTTTTAATATGGATACTTTAAATTTCTTTTTATTTGAATTATTTTAATAAGCGGGTTTCAAGGGCCCTTTAGATCAAGTTGATTTTGGATCTAGTCTCACTTAATGGTGGGTTTCAAAGGGCCATAAAAATTAAGTTAATTTTAGGCTTCAGAGATCCATTGAAATAAAACTTGTTATTCTGTGTTTAATGTCATTTGAAAGTGGGTTTCAAAATTCCATGAAATAAAAATGCCATTAAACCAAAAACCTGTTTTGATTGATATCATTTGAACCTAGATTTCAAAATCCTTTTGAACCAATGTTTGTTTTGAAATTTAATTTTTCATAAGCTCACCACCTTAATGTTGTGCTCTAAGATTGCAAAAATTAAAAATTATAAAACTATTTCATCTCCAAATGTGATCCCAATTTCTTCTTGGATTTGGGTGGGGACATAGTACCTCCACATTGTCTATTCTTTTAGGACTTAGTGCCTCCACATTATCCAATTTTTAGACTTTGGGCGAGGACCTAGTACCTCCACATTGTCTATTATTTTAGGGCTTTGGGTGAGGACTAAGTACCTCCACATTCTTTATTCTTTTAGGGCTTTAGGTGAGGACCTTGTGCCTCCACATTGTCCAATTCTGAGACTTTGGATGAGGATCCAATGCCTCCACAATGTCTATTCTTCTAAGGCTTTGGGTGAGGACTTGGTACCTTCGCATTGCCCTTTAACTTTGGGTGAGAATTAAATGTCTCCCCATTGTCATTTCCCTTGACTTTAGGTGAGGATTCATTGCCTCCATTTTATCTAATATCTGTCATAGGGAAGCAATCATATATCCTTCCTAAGCAATTTTTCATCAAAATTATCTCAAACCACGTGAACCTTGATCTCGCTTGGGGTACGTAGGCATTTACTTGGTAAGGTAGGTCCGGTTATTTCATTTTCTTCATCTTCCACTTCTTCTGTATACACTCCACCTAAAAGCACAATAAGCCATGGATCCATTTCCAGTGAAAATGT
>JASKGM010004082.1:0-12076 GCA_034509205.1 Ceratonia siliqua
TTAGATTCAAACCAATTATTACCCAACCAATTAATCCGACTCACTTCGAATAAGAGAACATGAAAAACAAGAAATGAACATTTACAAAAGAGAAGCATCTATTAGATTTTTTGTGATTTCCTTTACCTAGATTTTTTTTCATGATTTAATTTATTTAATAAGAAATCATTTTTTTTCACGTATTTTCTTGACTGATGTTCCCAAATATATATATATATATATATATATATATATATATATACACACACACACACACACATATATCAGACTATTCAGATTCAAGTCAATTATCACCTAATCAAATAATCTGACTGACTTCAAATAAGAAAACGTGAAAAACAAGGAAGGGACATTTACAAAAGAGAAGCATCTATCAGATTTTTTGTGATTTCCTTTACCCAAATTTTTTTTCATGATTTAATTTATTTAATAAGAAAGAAATATACAGTTACTTTCTATAAATGAAGGAACCCAATAACCTCACAACATCACAATTCCAGATCTGTTATATTGTCATAAATTTCTAGATTTCAGATGAATGAACATAAACACATACTTACTAGAACAAAAATTGTGTTGAACTCTAACTTATAACCACCAAATAACTCCAAAACAGTTCCCACTTTCTCTAAGAGGTGTCGAACAGTAATAGCAAGGGGAAAGAGGGGTATTGTGTGGGTAGAGTATTGAGGGTGGTATTTTGCTGCTATATATATTAGAGAAAAAGGAAGAGACATTTTCTTTTAAAATTGCCTAAAAGTTATTCTTTTTTTTAATTTTTTTTCAAAATTTTAAAAGGAATGGTTTCTATTTAAAACATTTAGGTATTACACTAACACTTAATAAAAAAACGGGTGTGTCCTAAGTTACACTAAAAAATACTAGTGTCTTTTGAGTGTTTTTTATTTTTTATTTTTTATTTTATTTATTTTTTAATAATTTTGAATTTTATTTTTATATATTTTTGAATTTTTTAAGTATTGTGTTTTAATTTTTTTTTGAATTTTTTTTAAAGTTTTTGAATTTTTAAAAAAATAAATTATAAAGAAATAAAAAAAACACCCAAAGCTGAAAAGACATCTCACAAACGAGAGAAGCAAAGATTAAGATTGCTTTGAATGAAGAACCAAGGACAAGGATTTGAAAGCCCAAACACATGCTAAGAAAAACCATTTAAATAATTAAAACAAACAATTTGAGTCTTAGACATTTACATTTTGCCCTCTGAACGCTGAACTAAATTTCCCGTCTATTTATTTCTAGAATTTTCAAGACAAAACGGTCTTCTGCTCTCTCAGTAGTTCTGGAGTAGTGTTTTATCGATTTGCTATCAAAGCAGAGGAGGGAGAAAGAGGGAGGAGAGAGACTGTCCATGGCAGATCCACAGGACTTGCCTGAGGGAACGCTGCAGAACATAATGGATCAAGATACTCTAAAGTGGGTCTTTGTTGGAGGCAAAGGAGGTGTGGGCAAGACCACTTGTAGCTCCATTCTTTCGATCCTTCTCGCCAGAGTTCGCGAATCAGTTCTGATTATCTCCACCGACCCTGCTCACAACCTCAGTGATGCTTTTCAGCAACGGTTCACAAAGACGCCCACTTTGGTTAATGGGTTTACAAATCTTTATGCTATGGTAAAATTTCAATTCCTGAATTTTTACATTTTTGTTTTTGTCTTTGTGATTTTCCCCCTTGGAAGAGGTGTGTATTTTGGATTTGTAATTATGTGTTTCTGATGAATCCGACCATTTCCATGCTCTCATTTATCCTGCTTTATGATAAAAAACGAAAAAGAAAATTTGATGTTCAGTTTGTAGAGTTTTGTGTATTTTCTCTGTTGTCTGCACGCTTTTGAGGAATTGGTAGTTGCTTATATGAATGCAAAAGCTTTCATATAAATATTCCGATGCCATCTATATCTGCTGAGTTCATGCCAAATCTTTATGTACAGAAATAGTCATAAAATTTCCTAGAATAGGTTGTGGCATCTATTTCCTCAGAGCTATTACTGAGTGATTAACATTTTAATTATTACAAACTCAATATTTTTCATCATCATAGTAGTTCGTAGTCTATGTTCTTTTTTTTTTTTTTTTAACTTCGTTTTGCCGAGTATCTTTTCTCACTCTATATTAGGATGGTTTATAGGAGGTGGATCCTAACGTTGAACCTGACGACATGGGTGGTTCTGAGGGGATGGATAGTATGTTTTCAGAACTAGCTGGTGCTATACCTGGAATTGACGAGGCAATGAGCTTTGCTGAGATGCTGAAGTAAGAAAAATATGTTGTCTTTGTGATTCAACTATGACTTGAAATCTTGTTGAATATCTTTCACCTAACTTTTAAACTAGTTTGAGACATGTTAAGTTTATGACTGTATAGGACTTCACTTTTTGGAAAAAGAAATTTTATAAGAGAGAACAAAAGAAAGGTACAACTAGGGGGGAGGACAATGTAAGTATCCTTCAAAACAGAGAAGCTAAAAGCAACACAGCCAAAGAGGCTCCAAATTACAATAAAACTGTCCAATCCCTCCACATATATTATTTCTAGAGAAGAGCCATTACACAATCCTATCCAATAAAATACGTCCGAGCAAAGAGATGACCTTGAAGATGGAACATTACTCTCCAATTACATACACTAGAGGACCACATAGACTGCACACTGCCAAAGAGCTGTGGCTTGGCATCGTTATTCTTATCAAAACCTTTTAAACATTCCATGAGTAAATCCCAAGGTAAATAGAGGATCACCCAATCTTCTCCAAGGACTCCAAACAAGTTATTCCAAAGTAAGTAGCTGCCCATTGCCTGACAATGTAAAAATAGATTGGCTACTGTTCCGAAAATAGAACTTCACATAACATGTATCAGGAGAAAGAGTTTTGTGGGGCTGGTGAATATGCAACATATCATTTGTTTTAATCCTATTGAGAATTGTTGTCCTAACAAAGACACGACATTAGAAGGGGTTGTAGACTTTCAAATAGGCTAGTCAAGAAGGAACATCTCCCCATTAGGGGAGTGAGTAACAAACTGAAAATAGGTCTTGCAGAAGAAAACACTTGAAGGATCAAGTGTCTAAATTTTATCTGGACTGGAGGAAATGTGAGAAGAATCAAATAAAAGCATAAGGGACTGTAGCTTGTTGCTCTTCCTATCAATGAAATTCTGTAGAATTTAGAGTTCCAAGAGAGGTTAGAGTGCTAAATTGAACAAATTTTGGATGGGAGGTTAGTTCTTTAAAGAAGAAAGATGATAACAGTGGGTAAAAGCCTTAAAGAAAGTAATTTTTCTCACCCAAATGTTCTCCCAAAATCTGATATGAGAATCATCTTTTTTTAACCGCACTGTCACCATTTAATTTTTTTTACACTCAATTAACTGCACTTGTTTATGTTTGGTATTAGAAGTAATGATGGCTTAAGTGCAATTGAGATTTTAGAATACTAAAATACAAATATTAAAACGCTGTGGGTTCAGAAGATCATTTTCTTATAGTTCATATTTTTCAATAATAAAAAAGGAAATCTAAGGATGTTATAAATTTCAATTTTGTCTTATGTGTAAATTTGTGAAGACAAATTTTCTAAGACCAGGGAAAAATGTTGTTACAGCTTGTGCTCAAAAGCATTTAGACCAATCTTGAGGTTGGGCTCAGGATTATATAAGTATGATCCATAGCTTTCAATGGGTGTCAATCCCACATCTCTACACTCATGAAATTGCAGTGACTGGGGTGATGGGGGCAGTGATGTTGGTTGGCAATAGTGAGACTGAAAACTAAAAATCCTGAGGTTATAGATGGAAATTTGTCTCACATTTTATGAAAATTTAGAACCTGGGAGGCCTACCTAAAATCTCTACCATACATGGCACACATAAATTTTTGTGATAAGCTTATGAGGAATCCTTCTAAAGTCCATTTACCAAACACCCCTTTTATTAATGCTGATTCTCGAAATTATGCATTCATATGAACTAAAATTGGAGTAAGCTATGGGCATAAGGTTCCTAAGAGGGTGATGTTCTCATCACATATTGGAGGCATTCATTCTGGGTTGTGGTTCTAACAGAGGTCAAAGCAAAAGTATAACTTCAAGGGGTCATAATTTAATTTTAATGCCTTTCAAACAACTTAGATTTTAAGTACAGGATGTAGGAGAATGAACTGGTGTCTGTTATTCTCAAAATCTGAAGTGGATGCATGTTTTGTGTTTTACTCATTCCTATAATGATACAGGGGTATATGGTATTGTTTTCCATTCAAGTTTTCGATGAAACAAATCTTCAGCATTTTTTCTTGCGTGCTTGATTCATCTAAAATTCTGTTAACTGAGTTTGTGGTGCACCCTTTGTTGATTATGTTTTTAATGTCTCATCTATCAACGTGGCTGTTTCTTTTTTTGCTTCATTGTGATTTGATTGACAATAATTCCTGCAGATTGGTGCAAACATTGGATTATTCTGTTATAGTATTTGATACTGCTCCAACTGGCCATACACTCAGGCTTCTGCAATTTCCATCAACTTTAGAGAAGGGTCTTGCAAAACTGATGTCTTTGAAAAGTAAATTTGGAGGTTTGCTTAATCAGGTGTGAGCTTAAGTTTTATAGCTATGTTTTCTTGCATTACAAGACATTTTCTTTATTAGTTTGAATTTGAAATAGATTCAGTCTTTTCAATAACCATACTGTAATTTTCAAATTTTGTAATCCTTATTATACATAATATGTTCCCTCATAGAGGATCTGGGATCCATGCAATTGAGCATTTTTTTTCTCGACATAGGGTAGAAGACTAATGTACTAACAAGGTCTTGATCTTCCATCAGATTTTTCTCTTATCTTTGAACTAGGTGAAGGCTCTCTAGTCACTGGTCATTAAATCCATGTATCAAAATTGAATCTTATTCTGAGATCTTATTGTGTTTCAACTTCTTATTATAGCTTTCCTTTCCTTGATGTAATTCTTTTCCACTTGGATGTTGCATTCCATACAAAATAGGGTGTATTTTGTTCTCTGTAGCATGGTGATCCTACTCTAAATATGTTTTCTGTTGTGTGCACGGCTTTTCAAGATGAAATGTGTGCATGTGTGTATGATGCCCATCATTTTAGAACTGAATAAAGAAGGCCTTTGTGGTGTGCTATCAGTCTCTGCCTAATATTTGCATTCAAGCAGCTTGCTTTGATGTCTTCTGAATTAGTATATTACTGTCCATCTCTCATTATATCCAATGCACTTTTGGAAAACAGAAATAGACAATCTTCCTATTGTAGCTGCTATTACTGTTGACTGAATTTAAATAGTGTAAGACACTTCCCAATTAAAGTTCTGGTCCTTCTGGATTTATACCTTTAAATGTTGTGTTTTTCTCGCGGATTTGTCCAATCTATTGCCTAACTCTTGGCAAACTTCTTTGATGAGGTGGTATGTGTTTGCTTCATTATCTATGGTGTGATAGGAAATTTTGTGTACCTTCATCGCAGGCAACACACATGTTTGGCATGGGTGATGATTTTGGTGAGGATGCAATTCTTGGGAGGCTTGAAGGCATGAAAGATGTGATTGAACAAGTTAATAAGCAATTCAAGGATCCAGTAAGAAGTTCACTTAATTTCTGTTCTATTTTGTTTTGAAAATGATAATTGCTTTTTCAGCCTTCACTAAATTCTGACTTATATTCTTAGACATCATAAAATTGTGATTTTGTATATTCATGAAATAAATTAGCCTTATAATTCTTGGAAATTATGGAGTTAAGTTCTAATTGTGGGAGGTAGATTGCAGTGACAACTTGAGAGTATAGCACATGTCTGACGCATTGCTGATGTAAAACCTGAATGACATGGAAATTATACTTGTTAAACATATAAAATATAATTTTTATTATTTAAATTAAAACTGTAAGTTTCAAGTGTTGAATGTTATTTATCATAGAAAAAATACAAGATACATATAGAATTTGTGAGCTATAAATTATCTGTTTTTCCGTTTACCCTGGTGAGAAGATGAGAGGTCCCTAAAATGAAATGCATGCTTCAACTAGAGTTTGGATTCAGTCCTTTTAGTACAATGTCTTCTTTTACTTGATCAATGGCTCAGATCACTTCATATGAACATTTTCATTTCTAGGGAGAATTACAAATTAGGAATTGCAAGTAGAAATGTTTCCAGTTTAGGAACAATTGTCAAGACAAGTGGTTAATTAAGTAAATATATAATTATCCCATAAACCACTCTTTGAATATGGTTAACCACTTGTCTGATTATATGTTTCTGAACTGGAAAAGTTTTTCCCAAGAATCCTGAATTGTAATTCTCTGTCATGTCGTTCTACAATTATTTGCTTTGTCTCTGTCTTCATGCCTTTTATTTTTTTTTGTTTCAAACCATATCCATGGTTCAAAGGTAGACTATTATATGTTTTTTACCATAAGATTGATCTATATCATGTATGTAATGTTTGGA
Organism: Ceratonia siliqua; assembly: GCA_034509205.1. NCBI lineage: Eukaryota > Viridiplantae > Streptophyta > Magnoliopsida > Fabales > Fabaceae > Ceratonia > Ceratonia siliqua. The sequence continues at coordinate 6,478 of JASKGM010004082.1, forward strand.
TGGATCCTATTCTTTGGTTTTGTTGTGGTTTTTGCTCCTTTCATTTAAATTATATGGTGTGATCAATAAATATGAATGGGCTGCCGCGCTTGTTTATTTACCTGCTAGATTTCCATTTCTTTTGTACTTTTTAAATCCATACAAGCTAGAAATATTGTTAAGGTTGTTAGTCTGATGGCACTTGGTTGTAGCCAACTTTTTAAAAAGTTTTATACAAGTTTAACTGATTTTTATTATCATATCCTATGTTGTTAGCTTGAAGTGTAGAATCTTTAACAGAATCTGCAATGAATATATATGGACCCAAGTTTTTCATTCATGATTTGCGTTTCCTTTATTCAAATAGTTTTTGGTGTGATTTATAGGGATTAACATTGTTGCTGGCTTTGTGCTTTACAATTTTACTTTTGACATGCTTCTCTGTTCTTTTGCACTTGTTAAATGAAGATGAGCTGGAAATTCTGTTAAATTTGTTTGGGCGATGACAATTGAACTTTACTGAAATTTTAAAAGGATTTTTATACCAGTAGAAACAAATTTTAATTATTATAATCTCTACATTTAATTACCCCAGAAGACTTCCTTTGTTTAGTTCCTATGCCTTGCAATCATTTTAAATTATGCCTTCTTTGATTAACAAGGGTTTGAACAATGTGCCCCTACCCCTCCCTTCTTACCTAAGCTGATGCCCAGTTGGCTATATTATGATGATCTCCTTTCAATCACTTTATGTGCTGTATGATTCACAGGACATGACAACTTTTGTCTGTGTTTGCATTCCGGAGTTCCTCTCTCTATATGAAACAGAGAGATTGGTTCAGGAACTCACAAAATTTGAGATTGACACGCACAACATCATCATTAATCAAGTACTCTATGACAACGAAGGTAGCATGCTTGCCATGTCATTTATATCTTATATCTTTTGTTTTTCTTTGTCTCAGCTTATGAATATCATTTGTTGATCTGTTAATCCTTGTAGATGTTGAATCCAAGTTACTTAAAGCAAGAATGAAAATGCAACAGAAGTACCTAGACCAATTTTACATGTTGTATGATGACTTTAACATTACCAAGCTGCCATTACTCCCAGAAGAGGTAAGTTGTATTCTTGTTTTACTGAGCAGATGCATAAATATCTACGTTTACAATCACAAAATTATCATTTATGTGGTGATGGTCAAATACCTTGTGATTACCTATGAGAACCATAGTTATCAAATCATGATACATATCACGAACCGGAAGGCATATTTATGAATCATGAATTTTGAACTGTATCGTATCGTAAGATGCAATACTAAAATGATAAATATCTTAAAAAATTTAATATAAAAGATTTATATACCTATAACATGAACAAAATACTTAAAATAGTAAATTGAGTCAAAATGTCAAAAACTCCAACCTCTCCTGCAGTTTCCTGATTTTTCACAAAACTTTCCACTATTTTGAAAACCTATACAAACTAGGGGTGTATGTAATGCGGTGCAGTGCGGTTTTTCACAAAATTGTAGACCACACCGCTTAAAGAAATGTGGTGCGGTGTGGTTTTTTTATTTTTGACACTGGAAACTGCACCACGAATACGGTTTGAATATGCCCCTACAAAGACCTCCCCTGAATTTTAGCACGAACCACTCTTGGATATCCCGAGTTTTCACATACTACCTCTGTTCAAAGGAGCTTTATGTAGGTTTTAACAAAACTAATATCACATATGGTACTTGATCAACGATTCTGAAACTTAGCAAAATAAAATCCAGTACTGCCTTTTGAATGTAACCTTGTACATTATTGTAAGGGGTGTTCAAACGGTGACCTTTTACTGTAACTCTTCAAGGAAGTCTTGCTCATGATTCATGAGGCATTTGTGGATTGGTGAGTTTGCATTTGCTTTCGCCAAGCCATCCATTTTACTGCAGAATTACTCAGTGGAGGTGGGAGATACGGTGTGCATGTCTTCCCTCTATAATTGCAAATCATAAGATTTCACAGCTATGATGCAAACCGCTTAACAAGTTATTTTTTGGTTGAAATCACAAAAAATATGTGATTGGATGATGCTAACATGAATAATTTTTCCCCTTAACCATTCATAAAGTTAGCCATTGAATCTATTTGCTCTTCTAGTCTTATTTTCTTTCTGATAGGCTTACCCATTTCTTGAGCTCTATACCCAAAGATTTAAACTCTGCATTCTTTCGCCAAAGTGATTTGAAGATCTGAATTTTATGTTTTGATTCTCATTTTTAGCAGCCTTTAACAAGCCAGTGCAAATTTGATAGGTTACGGGGGTTGAAGCTCTGAAAGCATTTTCATGCCATTTTTTGTCACCATATCAACCCGTATGTAGTGGAGACCAAGTAGAACGGTTAGAGCGAAAAGTATCAACACTAAAGCAGATGTTAAGCGAGGCTGAAGCAGAATTGGAGAGACTCAGAAAAGGATGACAAAGGTTTGATGACATCCTTTCATTAATATTGCCATTCTAGGCCCTTTTTTGGTTCACATTCTTTTGAAGTTTGCAATCAGATCTTAAAGCATCGTCTTCTTCCTTGAGCTGCTAAGATAAATCCATTCTACTTTAGTGTTACATTGAGTTTTTTCATTCAATAAAAAAAAAAGTTGACGAATATTCTCTCCTTGTATTTTCCAGATTATAATGAATGGGATAATGTATGCATAGTATCCCCTCTTCGCTGTCTTTCTTTTTTGTAGTGATGGTGGTAGAATACATCCTGACTTATCATGGTCTTGACTTTTGTTAATTTTTAAAGGATTAAAGTTTAACAAATTTTTATATAAAATAAATAATAAAACTTAAGTTAAGATCTCATGTGTTTGTTGTTAGGTTATTCAATCAGTGAATCATACGTGCATTATAGATATTAATAATAGTAATTGAGTTAGTTGGGTAAAAAAATAATTTTTACAAAATTGCAAACCTATGTAGAATTTAAGCTATAATGTCCAATTATTTTTTATTTAGGATAGATAATTTTTAATAATTAGAAAATAAGAAAGTGACAGGTGCAGTTTAATCCCATACAAGTTACATATTTAATAATAGTATTGACGTTTTTTTTTTTATTTAAGCTATAATGTCAAATTATTTTTTATTTATGATAGATAATTTTTAATAATTAGAACAGAAGAAAATAACATAAAAGAGAATGATTAATAATTAAAGTATATATATATATATATACTTTAATTCAAGTAGAGCAAATTTTGAAAAGCTAAACATAAAAGAGAATGATACGAGAGGAGTTTCGTAAAAGTCAAAAAACCGTTCTGCCTCGGAAATTTATCCCTGTGGATCTTTTCTATCGAATAGAGAGGTATGCTGAAATTTAAGGTTTGCAGTGGTTGTACAACTATTTAGGAAGGTTTCTCTCAAACTAATCTTCTTCAATATGTTGCTAAACAAACTTAGTTGCTTATCGTGAGATGCAAGACGATTTCGACATTCCTGTAGCGCCTGAGTAATGTTTGTTATTGATTCGTTATGATCGGTCTCTCAATGAAAACACCAAATTTTATGGATGAATTTGCACAATTTCAAGAATGTGCGACCTCCTTGCAGAAAAGGGAGAGAGAAGTTGAAACTATTCTTATTATTTTTCTTATTATGCAGCAATTACATTTTATATCGTTTTAGTTGCTAAGCTATAGCAATAAGTAAGATAACAACAGAATGTAAATGCTAGATTGGAACAAACATAATGGGTATACTAAGGCTTTTTTTAGTACACGTAGATAGCACCCAAAGTCCTCTCATATAAGAGAATGACTTTTAGTCCCATCACGTAGTTAGTTGCCAATGTTCTGTTGATCCATTGGTACTTATAATAAATCTTCAAGATAACAATTTATTAAAAACTAACTCTCGAAATTATTTATCATCACAAGAGTTCATAATATACGAATATATTTAATAAAAATTGTATTAACAATGAAATCACTTTGTCAATCGAGCAATCAGTGAATTTCCTATATATAACATTTAAAAAAGAAGGTATTGCTTGTTTTGAAACTTATAGTAATATTTTAATTACTAGCTCATTTGTCAGCAAAGTTGAGATGGCCGAGTTGGTCTAAGGCGCCAGATTAAGGTTCTGGTCCGAAAGGGCGTGGGTTCAAATCCCACTCTCAACATATTCTACTTTTGCTTCCTACCTGTTCTCCAAAATGGCTTCACCACCAAACATCAACGACGTTAGCTTTTAGATGTCCAAGGTTCAAATTTAGGCTATATTTGAGGGATCGAACTTCTATAAAATGATATCGTGATAATAGAGAGATGACCCTAAAAGACACACAAATAATAAATATAGTGTTATATTCTGTCCTACCATGAAAGAATTTTGAAGAGTGGAGTAAAATGACCATTAATATAATAGAGTGATTATTAAATAAAATTAAAAGAGCTATCATTTTATTGTTTAGATTAATGAGAAAAAAATTATTATCATTCCATTATTTGAAAGTTACAATACTATTAGGTTGTCCTTTTCTAATAATATTCTTACATTATTTTTTTAATGCATAATAAAAGTAATAAAAGTACAAGTAACATAGTATTTGAATAAACAATATTATTTTTACACTATTTTTTTATACTACCTTTACACTTCTCATGTCTTTTATTTTATTAGTATCTATAATCTATCATTATTTTTATTTTTATATTAAATCAATAATTAAAAATTAAAAGTGTAGAAGTCATGGTGTGAGAGTAACATTAGTGTTGAACAAATAATGAAAAGATAAATTATTTCAAACCCCTCAATTTGAAAGATTCAAAATTTGAGGATTTGAGTGTGCACTGTGAAAGAAGGATTTAAGAACCCATTCTAATCTAATCTACCATATATATCAATATTTTAAAAATTAGATGAGTCATGGATCATATATAAATATTTTTATAATTATATAACACTATATATTAATGATATAATATATAAAGAATTTAAGAATTTAATATGAAAAATAAAGCAAAATATACTAATAATAATATGTATATAAATTTTTATTCCCTCATGATTCTTAAAATGAAAATTAATACTTGCTTGTGATGTTGGATCAGTTCTGTTCGATTATTTAGATTCTAATTTATTTCTATGTAAAAATTAGTTTTAATATATATGTGATATTAGAATCTTTTTATTCTTCATTGAAATATTTTTCTATAGATTTGAATAAAATTCTCAAAAGAAAACTATGTTTTGAGCAACAATTTTTCTCTTGTTTTAATGAAATTAATATTGATGAGGATGCACAATATTATTGTTTTAAGGCTAGCTTGGAAGCTTGGTTTTCGGAAAGTTATTTTAGAAGTTAATGCACAATATTATTATTGTTTGATATTTGCACAAGTATGGAGATGAATCCAATATTTTAATATAAATATGAATTTAGATACTATAATATCTTAACTATGCTCATCCTTATTCACCGAGGTAGTGTTTAGTAAGTAAATACTTTAAAATTTTTTAATAAAAATTTAAACATGAACATATATATATATATATATATATATATATATATATATATATATATATCTGTGTGTGTGTGTGTGTGTGTGTGTGTGTGT
>JASKGM010004113.1:0-12074 GCA_034509205.1 Ceratonia siliqua
CTTTGGTTGCTTAATTAGGCTTCTTCATCAATCTGGTTGGGGGTTTAAGTATCAATTGCTTGGGTTCCGCATCACTCTTAAATTAGAAATTTCAACCACGGCATGTATTTAGGATAAAAATTTGATTTAATTAAATTAAATTAAATTAATCTTAATCACCTAAAATTTGAGTTGTTCAAACTTAAGTGGTGTAAACCATCTCTCTATCCTATAGAGAGATGGATAGCCAAGTAGGGTAGAGAGAGGCTTAAAATGTTCAAACATATAGCTTCCTAATTACCTAATTATCGTAGTGAATAAAGTGTTAGAAATTAAAAAGAGTTTTAATTTATTAAATAACCTACATTCATTAGGAAATTAACTAAGACAAAGGAATTTAATTAAATAAAATTCATTTATTTGAATTTTAAATTCAAGCAAGACCAGTTAGAAATCCAAGACATGTTTTATTTAATTGTTAAATAAAATATGTATTTATCAAATTAATAAATACATTATTAATTAATAAATCATTAGATAATTTGATTATCTAAATTCTCCCTTATAAGCATGTGGATCCCTAATGGTTAGGGATTATTTTTTAAATTACACTCAAATGCTCTCTTTTGATCTAGGGTTAGCATATTATGTATGCAACTTCTCCCTCTAGTGGTTGTACAAGTGAAAATAAATTTGAGAGAAGAAGTGTGAGCTAGCCCTCTACTTAAAAAAGAGAGAAGGAAATTTTTGAGAGAAAAATTCCCTTTGGTTGAGAGTTTTTGTGTGTGAGAGAAAGAACCACTTTCTTCTTCCCTTGTGATTGAGAATATTGTGAGCTTGAGAAAAAGAATTTGAATGCTTTCATGGTGCAAATCCACATGCTACACTAAGAAGAACAAAGATGAAGGCTTTCTAATTTAATTTTGAAAGCTATCAATTCTTTCATTTTTTTCATCTTTTACTTTATTGCAATCACTAAACTTATTTATCGTAGGTTACGTAGGTTGGTGTTTCCCAAAGAATAGGTGGTCAATATGCTTAGTTGGGAAGCAAATTGCAACTTTCAATATTTTCAAAAGGTATGTGAAAATTCTTCATTCCATTTTCTAGTTAGTCGTGAAGTGTTTTTTTGCATGTGTTTTATTTCCGCCAGTTTTACAAGCTTAAGTGTTTTAAATTTTTTTTTTGAATTTGTGCTTTTACCCTAAAAATTTAGAATAAGCACTAGATCCAACCATTACTACTAACCTACTGCCACTCTTCATCATCATCATTGTCACCACAACCATATAATCAGACTTGATGTTGGGCTCGGGCCTATAAAAGAGTTTAAAAATGAGTCCGACCTTGAGGTCAGGTATTTGAGCTAAGTTCATACCCAAATAATTTTTTTGAAAATGAGTTAAGCTTAAGTCAAATGTTTTTTTCCTACGAAATGTTTTACACATAATATTGCCACTAGCATCACTACTAGCACCCACCCTACTACCTGTTAGTCTCCATTGTCGTATTGTCAACCATCATCCCAAAAAGGAAACATTTTTGTGTAATTTAAACAAAAGAAAATTTTCTACATAAAAGTTTAATGAAACAAACACTTTAATTTTTTCTTAAAAATACTTTTTTTAGTTCAAATTTTTTTTTTCCATGAAACAAATGAAGCAGAAAAAGAAAATAAGGCTATGTTATTTTCATTGTTCTGGATGTGCCTGTTTTGGTTAGACAAAACTTTGCTTTAGCAGCATAACCAATCACTCCTAGAATGCATTTTATTCTTTCATTTGAGCACCTAAAATATTTGAGAAGGAAAATCTTTTAGTATTGGGTCAATATAGATTGTAAGGGTCAATATTTCATAGAGATCGTCTAATGGTACATAGGTAATGTTGCCATGGGATGACTCAAAGATAAAGATAATAGGGTAAAATAATAAAGTGGTGAACACAATAGACACAAAGTTAATATGATTTAGTTTTAGCCTGTGTTGATGGGCTAAGATAACAATTAAATTTGACTAAATGAACAAATGGAGAGTATGAAGTAGTTTCACTGCCCTTAAAATTCAGAGGCATAATTCTACTTTTCTATTTTTTTACAAACTCACATAATTTCTTTGTTTAATGAAATTCACACCCCAAATATGAACCATCGATTAGAACGGTCAAGACTTTTGCTATTCTAAATTTGTTGTAACTATGTGCCCAATTAAAATGGGCAACTATTTATAGGTGCTTCAAGTCTGATACGAATCCTCCCAAATGATATGAATCTGATACGAATCCTCCCAAATGATACAAATCCTCCCAAAAATCACTAGGAACATATTGTAGTTGAACGAAGATAGAACCCTAAGGAAACAAAGTCCTTAAAACCCTAACCTTAAGAAGATGATCGAAGATAGAACCCTAAGGAAACAAAGTCCTTAGAACCCTAATCTTGAGATGCCACAAAGGTTGATCACTCCTTTGATAAGTCGAAATTCAAGTATTCAATCAAGAACACAAGAAGGCAAAAGCAAAGCTTCTGAATAAACTTGATAATTGATGATAAAAATTATATCCCAAAATAACATGGTGGCTGTCTATTTATAGGCAACAAACCCTAAAAGAAACCCTAGCTAAAAAAAGTGGGTTGGGCTCAAGTACATGTGAATTGGGCCTAAACAATCCTCAAATAAAAGACTAAAGAAACTAAAGACAATTAAAACATAAAAGCCCAGAATTAAAACAAAAATTTATTCCTAAATTAATCCTTGCATCCAACTTCATCTTCCAAAGCTACCCCTTGCATAAAAGATAATTGACCATCCTTGGTGAAGCTTTGAAATCTTCGAATTTAGTTTTAGAATCTTCTAGAGCAGCCTCTTTGTATTCCACTTCCACGATCAAGGCTTGTAAAGCCTCTTTCATCCTCTTTGTCCTTGCCCTAGTCATTAGACTGCCAATTCCATTCAATGGATCTTGAGAGTATTTGGGAACATCGACTTGGTCCGCACCTCGATCTCCATTAAAGTCCTTTAACATTATAGGATTTGGTCAAGTACTCACTGCATGCATGCTAGTATAGTCTAGTGTACAAGTCATATAGCAATGTTCATTTTCGTTTTACACCTCTATATACGACTGCAATGGAGCCGACCAAAGCAGAGTTTTAATATATTCAAGTTTATTCATTTATAATAAATCTAACTCGAGCAGTTCAATAATAAAATATGATATATACTTGTATGTATATGCATAAATTAAACCAATAAAACAATTATAAGCCTTTTGTATATATGAAAATTTTTAAAAAACTATTTGTAACTATATATAAATTATTGTAGTTATTTATAATTTCTTATGAAATTATATAAACAAAAGTATATATGAATTATATTATTATATAAACAAGCGAGCTATCGGTGAGCTTAACTTACAACTAAACAAACTTCATATGTTGTTCAAACTTGCAATTCATTTAATAAATGAACTAATTAAGCTAAGTTTGAATTTTTAACGAACTGAATCTTAACAGTTTACAAACAGCTCAATTCATTTACTACCCCAATCTTCATGTAACATTGACACAATAATTTCAAACCATAATTTATGATCCATCAATCCTAGCGCAACCGCCATTGTCACTATTACAGTTGTTGCCACCACCACTATCATTGATCATTATTGTCGCTCCTACCACCAGTACTACCATAAATTTAATATTATTTTCATATATTAAGATATTATTTTTCTATCAACAATTAGTAAGCTACATGGGACCCAAAGGTCCTTGCAAATCAATATGCTAGCATTTATTCATATTTTTTTAAAAAAATTAATTGAATTTATTTTTATTTTCTTTAATTATTTTCAAAAAGAAAATACCAAAGTTTTTCTCGTTTTCATTAATTGTATCAGAAAAACACCAAAAAATTTTTTATTTCCATCAATTGACTTTGAAAAATTCAAAAGTAATCATAGAGAAGAGAAAGATAGTGAACTATGCCCATTTTCCTTATCAAAATCAATCCACTCATTTGACTATATTTGGCAACGCATTTATAAACTTTCTTTTCTTTTTTAATGAAGATCAACTAACACATCAATTATTTTCTATCAAATAAGTGGATTTTGATCCCCTTTCATGGTGCGTAGGCCTAAGCCCTTTATCCTAATCAAGTCCAAATCTCATCTGATCATTGCATTTTTCTTAATTGCATCCAATCATTTTTATTTATTTTTCTCAAAATTGTGATTGATAGGATAACATTAATATTAATAAGGCGGTATATTTGTTTCCATAAAGCTACTAAGTAATTCAACTCCAAAAACAATGTCCACCTTAATTGCAATCAGATATCTTAAGCTTCAAATCAAACTCTTGTAATAAGTTGAATCTACACTTTTACCTTTACCATTTCTTACCAATTTCAGCTTTCTTCAACTAGATTAAAAGCTAGCTTTGAATTTTCGATCTTTGAATTTCTTCAGAATATCACTAACATATTTGTTTTGTGATATGAAAGTATCATGTTCCCTCTGAATAATTTCAATACCAAGAAAATAAGACATCAAACTCAAATTTGTCATTTCAAAATAATTGATCATAACCTTCCTGAATTCTACTACCATCTTTGAATTAGTTCTAGTGAAAATCAAGTCATCAACATAAAGACATATAATGATAATATCACCAAGCTCAACAAATTTAACATAAAAAATCTGTTCATAAGGTATCTTTGAAAACCATGCTGAATAAAATAGGAATCAATACATATATAGCATGCCCTTTGACATTTGTTTGAGACCATACATGACTTTCTTCAATCTATACAATTTATCCACTTTTCCTTGAATCACATAGCCAACAAGTTGTTCGACATATACTTTCTCTTCCAAAATACCATTCAAGAAAGTAAACTTGATATTTATTTGGTATAATTTTTATTTATTTTTCGAAGAGAGAGAAAGATAATCATATGAAATCTATCTACTCTTGGAACAAGAGCAAATATTTCAAAATAATAAATTTATAGTTTTTGCTCATATCCTTTTGCAACCAATATTGCATTTAGATGGTCAATTTCACCACTTCTTGTATTTTGTCTCATGCACCCATTTAAATCCAATTGGATTTTTTCCGGCGAATAAATATATCAGTTCCTATGTATTATATATATATATATATATTTTTTTTTCATAGCATGTATTTCTTCATCCATAACTTTTATACAATGAACATCATCATAATTAGATGCTCCTTCAAAAATCACCGGTTCAAAATTTGCAATATGAGCAAACTTAATAATATCTTCAGTAGATGTATCGCTATCGTTACCCACAATATAATTCAACAATCTAGCTATTGGATGGCGTTGCCTCTGAGGTCGACTAGAACATTTTGGATGAGGTATTGCATTTGGCTGCCTGACTTCTTCAACTAAATTTTTAGGAATACAACTTACCTTTTTTCTTTTTTAATTTTGCAAGACCAGCGTCATATTTCTTCCTCATCAAATGTTACATCTCCACTAATAATAACCTTCTCTATTATTGATTCTACAATTTGTAGGCCTGAGTTATTACTATAACCAGTGAAAATATATTTCTTACCTTTATCTTCAAGTTTGTTTTTTCAACTGGTATGGTGCATTAACTTATGCGATGCACCCAAAATTTCTAAGATGTCACATAGACAGTGGTTTCCTTTGGTAACACTTTTGTTGAACACCTGTTTAAAATATAAACTGCAAAACCAAATACTTCTACCCAAATTTCCTTAGGAAGTTTTTTAAACTTTCACATACATGTCACCATGTCCATAATAGTCCTATCCTTTCTCTTGGCTAAATCATTTTATTGAGGTGATATCTAGTAGTCATCTAATGTTGGATATACCATCCTTTTCAAAAAATTCAGTATAGGCAGGTTATTCTTGATGTTTGTTGCATCTCAAATTTTTAATAGCAAAACTACTTTACTTCTCTACAAGGGCTTTAAACGATTTGAACACATCATATGCTTCTAATTTTCGTTTGGAGAAATATACCCAAAAGTAATAAATTACCTACGTCATCACGAAATGGAATATCACAGCACACATATCTAAATGAAGTAACGAACATTTCCAATAACTTTCTTTCCTTCCAAAACTTTCCGACAGAAAATGCATCTATGTGCTTCTTTCCTAGAACACAAGTCTAATCTCCCTTTAAATTCTTTCTTTATAATTTTACACGTATCATAGATGATGTTGAGTTCTTTTCCAGTTCTTTTCTTCAATTATTCCTAAAATTTGTTTAGTTTGGAAAAATTTACCTGACATACAATACCTCAATTTTGATCTGGAACTTCCCTATAGGGTATGCCAAGTCCATTGATAGAGTTTATTATTATTACTATTATTAATTTTTTTTATAAACAAAAAAAAAATAGTCTATGAAAGTTCGTAAAATAGTCAACAAATGTTAACGTTCTTTGGAATAAAGCGAAAGTTGTTTTTTATTTTATCATCTCAAAAAACAAACCGTAGATGCTCTCATCCAAATAATGATATTTATATATTTTTTTTTTACATTATTTTTATACCTCCTCTCACATATATTATTTTATTATTATTCATAATCTACCATCATCATTATTTTATAATATATCAATAATTAAAAATAACGTATAAAAAAAGTGTAAAAAAAATATGTATGAATATCATTTCTCCTCTCATCCCCTCCTCATATTCAATATTTGTTGTGGCTCACGAATCCAACTCTCGAACATCGCCACCACAGTTCTTGAACTCAACCCCAACTCCCCAACTTGACTTTGATTCCCAAACCCAACATCAACTCTAGAATCACAACCCTTAATTTAAATATAATTTATTTTCTTATAACAAACCAAACAATAAAAAAATAATTTCTATTATATTTCCAAGCAACAAAAAGTTATTCATTTTTCAAAATATTTTCCACAAAAAAAAATTTAAAAGAAAGGCACTTTCTTAACTTTTCATTGTTTAGTTAAAAAAAAAAATTGGTATATTATAATAAAAGTAGACAAAAGGTAAACCTTTGAAGTAAACAACAAACTTACAATTTTTAAAAGCATTAGTTTATTTTATACAATATCAATTTCAAGCCTGCGACCATATAATAACTCCTATTCTTTCTCATCTTCAACTTATATTGTGACTTGAGGCCCTAAACCCAAACTCCCTTCCAATTCTCGAGCTCGACCCCAAACCCTTCCACCCTAGTGGACCCCTGGATCCTACTCACGGTCCTAGCCCCTATTTTAAATGTAATATTTTTTTTACAATACATCAAAATATGAAAAATATTTTTATTATGCTTTCCAAACAATAGAAAGACCTATTTTTCAAAAAGAGAGTAATTTTCATCGAATCAAATGAACCCTTGGTATCAATATTTGTTTCTTTTTCACTTTAGGTTACAAATACCTAACAATATAAACGAGCCAAACTATTCATTAGCTCTTATATTCAAGTCATTAAAAGTTCAAATTTGATTCAACTTTAACTTTTGTACATACATATCATATTGTATTATTTGCAAACTGCTCCGACTCAACTCGTTTAATTTTGAGCTTGATTATAATTTTGGACTTGATTAAAGCTTGTGCTTAAGTTCAGCTCGGTCTATTTAAATAAACAAACTTAGAATACTAAAACTCGCTCTCAATTACTGACATAATAATCATATCTGGGTAAGTTCAAGCATTAATTTATCCACGCCTAGAACTTAAATCTGCGCATAGATGGAATGACAATGTAACTATATACAATGTCTATGGGCCTGAAAAGGCGTCGAGCCCGGACAGAGAGCATAAGGAAAAGTCAAAATATACTTCTCGAAACAAATTTTAACAGAATATCTTGGTTCACACTTAAAGCTTAAAAGCATATTAAATTAAATAATAGAAATACCAAAATTCTTCACATTCGTGAAAGACTATGTGCTCTGTACCAGTTGCATTAACTGTCGATGGAGGTACTGTCATTGATGTTGCTCTTGCTGCTGCCTTTGCCGTTGATGATGCTGTCCTTGGTGTTCCTGCTGCTGCTCTGTCCAGTTTACATTCTGATTAAAAGATTGAATCTGCCTTCTTGCTCTCCATCTAATATATTCCATAAGGAGAGAATTTGTGCTGATTGCAATCCCAAATCCAGTGAACGAGGAAAGAAGAACAGAGAGAATCGCATTTACATCAAGCTACAAGTACAAAAGGTGTATGATAAGATGTATATACTTTAGCACTCACCAAATCCCAAATGAAATTTTCACTGGAATGGGGTAATTAAACATGATCCCAATATCAAGTCGTGAAAGAAATTAGGCCATCTTACTATAGTATAAAATACATGAGCGAAAAGGATGACAATTGCAAACTGGAAGCAAGCATATGCCCATATGTAACTCCTGCTCACTGCCACCAAAAGACATCATGAGATTTTGTTATGACCCACACAGCCAAAATGATAAAAACACCACGGAAACCACCGAACAGTAGGGATAGATTAAAGGAAATGATTCTGATTATATTCTAATAATGAAACAGTATAGAAAAGGGGTGGTGAGTATTCGAGAGACTCACCTCTCTCCCAAAAGACCAGCCAAAAATTACCACCCTTCCCACCGGGGCTTAGCCCACCCCTTAAAGGAGATGAAACAAATAAATTCCCAACCACCACTACCCAGCACAGTAGACAAAAACATAATCACTTAAACTGACAGCTCAGCAAAACATAATAAAAACAGAAAATTAATATAAATTTAGTATTCCCTTCTGTTCTCTGTTTCCCACGTCTTGTATAAGTGAATCTTATGGAAGGCTTATCAGATTTTTAAGTTTACATACAACATTAATCATTACTAGCTAACAATTACTTATGTTAATGAGGAATATTGGTGCAACTTCAAAGAGTCTCATGAAAAACAAAATTATAGAGTAAGGGGTGTCAATAACAATAGAACAATGTCAATTAGATTTATTTGACTATTTTATCCTTTTTATGAAACACTGAATCAAATGGAGACAAAATAAACTGACTTCCAAATTAAATATTGGAAAGTAAGGAAAAAAGGATCGTTGTTGGAGAATCTGCTTCTTTTAACTAACCAAATTTATCTATATCGCTATTTGCCAATATCCAAACATCCAATCTGTGGTTTTATAGTCTATGATTTCCTAACAATTATCAACACCAAGTATAGGGTAAACAAACTTCCATCCTAAACTAATGATCAATGTTAACTGCACCCACGATAGGACCACACCCAGGAAGTTGTTCATTAAAGGAGATTCCAAAATAAAATTTCCTCTATTTCCTTTCTCCACCCTCTCCTATTGCTTATTTTCTTTATTCAGATATTGTGCCCCTCTCATTGTCACAATTTCAACCACACCACTCACCCTAACCTCGGAATTGCTCTGTTTTTATTATAATACTTTGCATGCCAACAAAAAGTTCCGCTTTTTCATTAGAAACTCATGCCCAGTAAGCAGTCTCTGGCCAATCTAACTGTCACCAGGCCTGTATTATCTCAAAAACATCAAGCAATTGAAGTGCAGATGGAGCTCCGATACAGTAATTTCTAGTAGAGATAAACCAAACTTAATTTATTCCCTTGAATATCCCAAACTACAAGGGTATCAAATTCTTTGAAGATACATTTTATAATTTCAATGCTACTAAAACCCAGTTGCTAGGATTCCATGAGTTCAGGAGCTCCAAGTTTCACTTTGGAGAGCTAGAAGAGTGAAAAAGAGAAAGACAACATAAACAACAAAATTACTGCAATTCCACTATTAAAACTATGTGAAATTACAAGTCCAAGAAAAACATTTAAAAATTAATGCACCAGGGAGAAGGGCTCATTGTTGTCTTCAAGCAAATCCTAGTTTTGTAAACTTATTTCATATATATGTAGAATTGTGTCCGGTAGAGAATTACAATAAGGCTTTACAAGTCAAGTTGTTAGTACTCTAGGGTAAAATGGTTTCTACAGTGTCTTTAGTATATGAGAATTTCAAGAAAAGTGCAAATGGTAAAACAAAATGTTCAGAATCTTTAAGAAATTTGCTTATTGACACATTTAGCTGACCATTACTAGGTTGTCTAGCCTAATATATAACTCTTAAAATTTTTAAAGTCATTGAATCCAATACCCTTAAGAGAAATTAATGTAGTCAAAAGGACTTCAGAAGCCTCTAAACCTACATCTCTATTCAACGTCTCCTGAATCTGACATTCAAGACTTCACAATGAAAATATTTAGGATTCCAATGACACAAATTAGCCTGTTCACTCTCACTCTCCCTCCCTCCCAGCTGCAATTGATACAGGACACACTAGCATCAAGAAAGCCTAAGTTTAAAGATTAAATCATTTTAGTATTTTGGCATACTTATGATTATGATTTCAGCTGATTGTAATATTCCAAAGACCTTACTATACCATAATTTTCTATGGTTATTAGGAACGGAAAGCTGTTACTTCATTTATTTTATTTTATTGGATCTTGTTTAATCTCAGTTTTCTTAATGGGTTCAGAAGTAACAGGGAGTCTCCCTAATCTTTGTAGGATAAGTCACAAAAGGTCCATTCAAATGGTTGTAATGCTTTCTTTCAGTAATTAATGATCAGTTCTGAATTGTGAGTACAATCAAATCCTCAATGTGATGTCCAAGGAACCCATGATTGTCCTTTTGTTGTCAAAGAACCCAGAGCACATACTCTTCCATTAATTTTATATTTGACACAATTTAGTATTTATTCATACTAGCCTTTGTGCTCAACCAAGACGAAGCCCAGAATACAAGCAATGCGAAGCCAAGATGCGGGATGTCTTTTGGATCACTTGAAAATGTTTATTTTCCCTTAATAAACAAGAGTCGAGAATAGAAGGCTTCTTCAGTGATTAAAGTCATAACATAAAAGACTCAAAACAAGGGTAATTCTAAGGAGAGAATTAAGGTCTCTAAAACTGCCACTTGTGGCAGTCTCTTTGGTTGTAGGGCAACTCACATTATGTGTGTGACACTTGGGAGTCTTACGCAGAAGGGCATACTAAAGAGAATTTGAGGTCAATAGGTAAGTTAAAGGAGGGACAAACTAATTAAAATTTGGAAAATGATATTTGGACGATGTAAATATTTTTCAACCCTATAATAGATTGGGAATCCTATATATGTCAATTCTCTTTGCATGTATGCTATTTTTACTCTTTAATGGTTGATTTTTATTGTTATCTTTATCTTCTAGTAAAAGTTGCAATATTACATAATTCATATTTATCTAACTTTATATGTTTGAAAATTATATATTGTTACAAGTCAGCATCCTGTGTTCAATTCTAAGTAGCCTAATATAAATTTAAAAATGCAAATCAAGGGGAAAATATAGACTTGTTCATAATCTCTTTATGCAAAGATAGGTACAAAATTACTTGATATGCGTAGGTGATGGAAGGAAACAAGTTTACCCATGGTTGAAGCAATCATAGATGAAAGGAGACCTAAAGCAGAGGAGAAAGGTAATGAAATGGCAAGAGCACGGGGGCCCAAATCTGAAACCTGTAAATTAGAAATCAATCTGTAAGACATAATTTCATCTGATATAAAATATTAGAAAACAAACAAAAGAAAAGGCAGAGAAAAAAAGAAAGAAAGCAAATACAGCATTATCCTAGCTCTCTCCTAATGAACTGAATTAAATAAAGATGGTATTCCGGTAAGTAATAAATTGTTAAGAAGGAATTCATAGAAACAGTATCTCATTTTTCTCCAGAAAACACCAAGTCAGGTGCAAAATGTATGGATCGGTATAATTGATTACCAAGTGTTAGAAGCAAATTTGGCAAGGCATCATATTAACAGGCAAACGACTAGGAGGAAGGATTCGGTTAGGAGACTGCATTTAAGAGCTGATTTCTTGGCTCCAATAGGGGTCAGTCATTGAGTGAGCTGTTGGTATTAAAGGGTGTTGAAGGGAAAGAGAAATAATGGAACACCATATCTCATTAGACAGGTGATCATGTATATATATAGGGAAAGGAAATACAGTCTAATAGAAATACTGAGACTAAAAGACTAAAG
>JASKGM010004145.1:0-12070 GCA_034509205.1 Ceratonia siliqua
TTTAAAACCCAGCAATCATTTTATTATATAGCTTGTAGTTGTAGTAGCCACCATGTTTGACATGGGTCTTGTGAAAGAGTGAGAGGGTGGGTAAGAACTTTGATTCTAATGACTTGCACAAACCGACAATTTGGAATATAAGCAATCTAATTAAAACGTTCCAATCTGCAGGAATCCCTAATACTATATATAGCAATGAATCAGTCTCGTCTTGACCCGTAAGACGAAATTTTAATTTACAGCTTAATTCAGTTAATCCCATGCTTCCTTCCTTCAGCTCAAATATTTTGACTATTAAAATTAAAAGTTGAGCTTTCGATTTAAAAGAAAAAAACGTCTTCTTTGGAGATGACTAAGTGAAAAATTATTAGATAAAATAAATAGAATAATTTTAATTAAGCATGTATATATGTAGTTGTTATCTTTTTCACGGCTGCCGTATAAAAGATTATGCCTAATTTATGCAAATCAACGTCAGAAGTGTCAATTTGTCCGCACCGCCAATTCTCTTTGCATCAAAAATATAATCTTATCTCTCTTTTATCTTTCTTTCTTCTAGTTTCATTGAATCCATCCAATGGTGGTTAGCAAAATCTAATGCTTTAGCAAATTTAACGTTTTCTTCTCTACAGTTGATATATTATTCTTGCCTTTTGACATAATGAAAATAGCCCAAGTTGTGATTTGATTGGGGATCTTTCATAGCTTTGGCCGTACGTGTATGCCACTGGATAGCAAATAATACACAAGTGTATTATTTATTTGATAGAATAAAAGGAATTTGAGCAAATGGTAGCTAGGAGAGAATTAAAATAGCGGCGGACGTTGAAGAATGCTGATAATGAATTCCGGTGTTTAAATATAGTACGTAAGCCCAACAATGATGATAATTATAATTCTAACGGCAGGCCAGGAGACATGTGTATAAACAAACGCAGCCTTAAAACTTAAAAGGTTGTTAAGGTAAAGGAACCATTTAAATAATAACATTGGATTTGTGAGAGCTCCCAACCATGCAAAAGGTTCATGGGTCTTGCATAACTGCATTTCTCCTCCTTTGACATGGTTTCCACATGGAACTTCACATCCCCATCTATTCTCTCTTTAGAAATGCATGGCTGATGCTAATACAGAGGCATTTCTGCATATATATATATATACCCTTTTATGTGTTCTCAAGTTTAATTAGAAGACGGTCAATCAATTAAGTGACAAATTATGGACTTTAAACTTGCAGTAGCAACTTTTAGTTTCTACGGAATAATAGTTGGAAAATTATTAATTAAGAAAATGGTCGTTCCCGGCACCAAGAGGATTTTGTTAAACATAAGTTACATAACCCTTGACTAGCTAGAAGTTAAACGGGAACATATATAAATTTCATGGAACTGGCATATATAGCTGTATTAAAATGAAGCAGAACAAAGCAGGGGTCGGTGATGACAATTAAATAGTCTTCTTAGACAGGCCAGAAATCTAACTAGTATCAAAGAGACAAAGACAGAGAAGCCATTGGTGCAATTCTGTTATCAATCAAGCTTCACGGATGGGTTGAAGAAACTTTCATGTGATCCTCAATCATGCAACTTTGCTTAGTTGTGGTAGCCTTTTTTTATTTATTTTTCTCTACACAACACCAAGCACCAGCCCTTAATTGGTTTATTTATTCGTATGTGATATGTCTTTAGAGGAACTAAACCGCAGTAACCATGTATTAGAAGTTGGTTCCAATTTTAATAATAAACTAATTATCAAATAGACTTAATTGAAAAAATCACCCATCTGTCTTAGCATTTGTCCTTATTCCATCTTTTCAACCACCTTTAGACCCCACAGTTCAACGTGTAGACAAGCCCATTATAAAAAGGAAAGTCTGTCCCATGAAAACCTGTACCACAAAAACAAACTTCTCCACCTGCTCCTAGTAATTGCTAGCCAAGCTCTGCATTGAAAGAATGTCTAAAGGAAGAGGCAGTGCAGCTCCACTTATGGTCACTATGATTACCCTAGTATGCCTGTTGGTTAAACTGGAACGTGGTAATGCAGCAACTTACGCCGTTGGAGGCCCTGGGGGTTGGGCTTTCAACACTGATACTTGGCACAAGGGAAATTTTTTTAGAGCTGGTGATGTGCTTAGTAAGTTCGTCACCACTTTATAGAGATATATATATATATATATATATATAACATATTACTCTGTTGACCTTGTTTTTTGGAAGAATGAAAATGAAGTAACCATGTAGTAATTATAATGATTGCAGTTTTCAACTACGACTCAAGGAGCCACAATGTGGTTGCGGTGGACAGAAGTGGGTACAACAGCTGCAGGGCTCCGGCGGGTGCCAAAGTGTTCAGATCAGGGAAGGACCAAATCAGGGTGGCTAGAGGGCAGAACTACTTTATATGCAACAATCCTGGCCACTGTCAATCTGGGATGAAGATTGCTATCAATGCAGTGTGAAGTAAGAAGAGTAAAGCTCAATTCTGGGTCGCTTTCATCTTCCTCCTTGATTTTGTGGTAGCTAGAAGATGGTAACTAGTGTGATATCATATGGATAATGGATCTACAAGTACATAATTAAGTGGGAGCGAGGAAGCTAGTTGGAGAAATATTTGGTTGGATGCTGTGTTTAGTATGTTTGTTTGGTCAGTGTATGTTAGAGATTTGTTAGGCAGAGTTGGTTCATCAAAGTCACGGACTCTGCTTCCATTTCTACACTGTAAATTATAGTGGTTGCTGCCAACTACGTTGCATGTGTGTGAGTCGATGCGGTCCTCTTCATGTATTGGTCTGCACCCTGCTAAGCCTTTTCAGTTCCACAATAATGGAATTGCGCTTATCTAACATCAACAACCAACCACTTCTGAGTTATTTAACAATTAACATTATAATTATTTTTTATAATGGTGGCACGTTGGAAGCTTAATAGTGGGTGTGAGGTCAACAGAAAAGGAGCCAAGACACATAAACGGACCGGTACCATAGAGCCTTACACATTTGGGCAGATAAGGTTGTCGGCCCATATAAATAGCCAGTTTCATGGAGCCCAAAAATTACATATCATGGTAACTGGGCTTAGGTCCATATGATGATCACCATCCAGGGACCCGGGTGATTGCTGATTGGTCAGGACTTTCTCTCCCTCTTGATTTTCTTTCTACTTCGCCTAATTGTGCCACCTCTCGTGTTTTGATATGTCTGACCAGTTGATAAAAGCAGCAACTATTATAAATAATTGTTAGATGTTACTAGATGCAGAATTTCAATAATTAATTAATAGTGCTGTGGTTTGGAAAAAAAAATGAGAAGGTGAAAAATAAAAGTAAAATCTAATGAAAAATGCTCCAATGGAAGTCTTATACAGCAAACTTACTTATAATTCGAAATTTATCTATTCTAAATTTGCCGAAATTCTATAAATAATTTTAAATTTTGAAAAAAAGTATGTGATGAGCGATAAAAAAAGTTTATCCACTTTTAAACTGAGATAATTAAATATTAAAGTTATTAGTGAGTTTGGCCTATTAGTATATTTGTTCTAATTAAATGAATTTATCGAGCTTAATATTTAAGCTAATGAACTCATTTAAATTTGGCTTGACCATAAATAAATATATTAAATATTTCAAATAAATAAAGAAAAAATTATTCTAAATTTAATGACATTTATTTAATGATTTAGTTTATATAAAAGATATTAACATTAATGTTATAAAAAATACAATATACCTACTCACACCTCAAAATAATCTTCTCATTCATAATTATACATACATAAACTTAAACAGAAAAAAAAAAAAGAGAGAATAAAATAAAGGCTGAAAGTGAAATGGATGTCCAAGAAATTGACGGGAGGGGCGAAGGAGGAGAGAGAGAGCGTGTTGACGAGGCTCGATGGAATCAACGTCCCTTTTGAAAGTTAGAATTTAGAATTATTCATACTTTCGTAGTCTTCGCCTCAGCGTGAACGACAAGACATTGGAAGTCTTTGCCGTCCTTTCAGGACAGCACTCAACAAATAATTTTTCTTGCTTTTCCGGAAACACCCTCCAATTTCAGCAGAACTACGGATATGCACTTACTCTGTCAGCCCTCATATTCATTATTATTTATTAACACACCATTATTTGTCTTGAGAAATAATATCATTCTTTTTATTTTCTTTCTAAAAAGTTCAAATTCTTCATAAAATCTCCTATCTCTCTTTCTTTAAAGTGGTCACGGCAATACGGCATCATACAAAGTCTCCAATGGTAGTTTTATTCATTTTAGACTATAACATAAATTTGTTCAAAAGTAAGGGTAGTTTTATTGTAGACAAGTCCAACCCATTTTAATTAGTTTTCTATATACTTTGGCACATTCTCTTGCCAATTTAGTCTCCTCCATCCTCATCTCCTTAACCCTTCCCTCCCCTGTCTCTGCAAACCAAAATTCCATTGAAGAAAAACAGCCATGGACAGAGAACAAGAAGAGATGCAATTTCTTGGGCTCTATGGCGTCTACAAAGAATCGTACAAGATCATATCTTCGTGGAGAAAGATCTTCAGCCAGATTACCCTAACTCTAATCCTCCCTCTCTCCTTCATCTTTTTGATGCACATAGAAGTCTCCAATATCCTCTTCAGGAAGATTATACACAACACAGTAGAAATGAACGAAACCCCGCGGGGCACACCCCAATACGAGAAGCTCTCTGACATGATCTCCTCAGAGTGGGCCACTTTCTTGCTCTTCAAGCTTGTTTACTTCACTTTCCTCCTCATCTTCTCCCTCCTCTCTACCTCTGCCGTGGTCTACACCATCGCTTCCATCTACACCGCCAGAGACGTAACTTTCAAGAAGGTGATGAGCGTTGTCCCAAAGGTTTGGAAGAGGCTTATGGTCACCTTTTTGTGCACCTTCGCTGCTTTTTTCACATACAACGTTATGGCAATACTAATTTTAGTCATATGGGTACTTACTATTGGGCAAAGGAATGGTGGGATTGCCATTTTTGTGGTAATAGCAATCTTATATTTCGCTGGGTTTGTGTACCTGACCGTGGTTTGGCAGTTAGCTAGCGTTGTGTCTGTGTTAGAAGAGTCGTATGGAGTTCGGGCCATGATGAAGAGCAAGGAATTGATAAAGGGGAAGATGGGGCTGGCCATACTCATATTTTTGAAGCTCAACGTTTCTTTCTTTCTGATACAGTTTTTATTTAGGAAGGTGGTGGTGCACGGATGGAGGCTGGGCTCGGTGGACAGAACAGCTTATGGGATTCTATGTTTATTACTGTTGTCTAATTTTTTCTTGTTTCAGCTTGTTATCCAAACAGTGCTCTATTTTGTTTGCAAGTCCTACCACCATGAGAATATTGACAAGTCGGCTTTATCAGATCACCTGGAAGTGTTTTTGGGAGAGTATGTGCCATTGAAGGCTAAAGATGTTCAGCTGGAGCAATACCAAGTTTGATAGATAGAGATATTGTATTTAAATTTAAATTTATCTGCAGTAGTTTCTACTTTCTTCATGCCATAAAGACTGTTAAGTGTGAAAGCAAAGCAAATATGTGTATCATGTATGTACTAAATCCCAATAACTACAGCTACCGCCCCGGACCCTTAATTATATGGTTCACTGTTTTGGAAGGGGACAGCCAGTTATTATGTGGGTTCTTTGGCATAAAACATAAAAGCTTTGAAATTTGTTTTTATCAATTCGGTGAATTTTTGCAGAAAATTAAATTTCCTGAAAATCTGACATGGTCCTAAATATTAAACAAGTTGTGGGGTAGGCAAAAACTATATTAGACATGGCCCCTATATTTTGATCAACAAAGGCTTTCCTCGTTTGAGTTTTTATTTTGAATTCAAGATATATTTTTTAATTATTTAAAATTTTTATTTTAATCGTTTAAAGTGAAAAAACAATCAAAATTAAAAAAAAAATCAGATATGATCATATTCAAACTCGATCACGTATCTCTTTTGGACAGAAAATGAAATTTCGAAGATACATGAAGAAAAGAGCAAATTTAGTTTTCTGCTTAGTCTGATCAGAATTGATAAAATATAAAGTGTCAACTCCGATGAATGAATCAAGAAGGCAAGAATTTATAAGCTTCTTAGAAAGCCGAATATTGAATTCAAATTCTATTATCGGAGAACTGGATTGAGCTATATATATATATATATTGGAAGTGATGACAAAATGAATGCTTATTATTATAAAAGTAATTAAGATTATAAATGAAAAATAATTTGCATACCAACAGGCTTAGGAATTGACTAGTGGCAAGTTGCATGTATCCATGTCAGCGTGGCCTGCGGAGAAGTGGAAGAAAAGACCTCTTCATATTATTAAAAAGAAAAAAGAAATGAAATCAGTGGGCAATGAAAGGGATGGATTAGTGGAAATTTCCATGTTGGAAACGTAGACCTTGACTTCGAGAATAGGAAACAAACTATATATTTCACAAGTCGTAAGTGTGCCTACAATTTCTGGTGCCATTAATTAATTAATCTTCTCTAACATCATGTATACGTTTAGGGTATGGTTAAGTTACAGCTGCACATTTTTTTTATTTTTTTTAAATTAATTCATTTTTTTATATCATATATTTTTTTGAGATTTTTTTAAAATGTTTTATATTTCTTATACTATTCATCTATATTTTTTTATTATTTATTTAGTTAAAATAATTTTAAAATAAAAAATATTTTAAAAAATATATAACATAACAAATAATTAACTAATTTAAAAAGTAAAAAAAATTAAAAAAATTAGAAAAGTTCTTCAAGCATTGCCATATTGAAATGATATGCTGCTGACAAACAATATTTTTTGAGAAATTCCGTATTTGACATCAAATATTTGACTTTTAATGTGGTATATATGATCTTATTTACATTTTATACACAAGTTTTTGGTTATCTTTTGCAAACGGCTGTTCGTCTATGGACGGATGACCATGATTTTATATACTTTTAAAAAAATTATTTTAATTGTGATTATTCAATCAAATATGGGGGGTTATAATTACAAGACATGAGTAAATATTCTTTTGAAGTTTTCATATTTTGTAAAAAGAAATTAAATAAACTAGGCCTATAAAAAATAAGTGGATATATCAGGCCAATTATTAATAAAGATCTATCTTGGGTCTTGATATTTTTTTTTATAGACATGATTTACTTGATAATATTTTTATTTCCTGTTCATTGTTCTTGGCCGGATTGGAATGTGTGTTTTCATGCTGTGTTGAGAATGATTAAGTAATACAGATTGGTCTCTCTTATCTTTGAATGAGTCTTAAGTTTTCGAACGAGACATAAATTAAATGTTGCAATAGTTTAATTGATTTATGATATAATTCTCATGTTTAAAACAAATATTAAATAGAACTATACCCTAATCTTATTTTTTTAATTAAGAATATTTATAAAATTGAATTTCACCAAAATCATATCAATATAAGTCATAAGCTTCACAAGTTAATTATGATATATTATATAAAGATTTACACATTAAAAAAATGGCCAAGGCACACAAAAATATAATTACAAGAGGTCACAAGTGAAAGTTAAACAGTACAAGAGGGTAAAGATGAATTGTTACAATATAAATAAAATTACATCTTTTTTTATTTTTCTTTAAAAATATTTGAAAAAATAATTTTGTAAAACTAGATTTCTTACAACTTTTGAAATACCTCAAAAGTTTGAAGTACTTTAAAACCAATCTGTAACATATCCAAAAATAAACTTTAAATAATTGAAAAGGGATGAGAAGAATATAGTAATTTATCTTGATTCAGCCTCAATGTGAGACCTACGTCTAGTTTCCTTGACTCCCAAGAAATTTTTATCCACTAATCAACAACATCTTACACCCCGATTATTCTTATTCATCATAAACAAGTAGTTTTATTGCTCACCACGAATAGGATGGTTTCCAAACTCACCACCAACTACAAATACAAATTATTTTCCCTCGCTCACCATAAATGAAATCAGAAATTTTAATATGAATATAATTACTCTCTTGAAGAGTAGATATTTTACTTTTTGTGCACACTTTTTCTCTATGATTTTTTATGAAATCTCATAAAAAAAAGAATAAAACCAGAAGAATTAATTTGAAGGTATTTCTCATAGGTTTGATGTACAGTTTCCTTTTTTTTTTTCTTTTACTTCTCTTTTATAATCTTCAGAAACTAACTATAGTCTATCTCCTTCAATCTTGGGATTTTATGCTCTTCCATGAAATTTCGCAACTTTAAAATCTAATTTGGATCGACAAGATTTGAACTTTCTCTTCTCTTGATAGCAACTTTCATATTTGCTTCTCCTTCCTTTCTTTTCTTCGAAGATATTTGACTTTGATAGTATTATTTCATTTTGATTTTCTTCTTCCATGATCGTTGTTGATTTTCTTTCTTGGGCTCTTTGATTGGATTTGTAAAATCATCAGATTTTGCCGAGATCTCCTTCAATGAAAAGTTTTCCTCTTTGTTGCTTTTGACTAGTGCTCCACATATATTTTTTATGAGTCTTCCTAATTCGGTTGTGTTTTAAATGCTTGGTTGATATTCCTCCAACAAGATGTTCGAAAATCATGTTTAATATGTGGTCTTCTCTCCATTATACTTTCCAACTAGTACCTATTTTGACTTTATCTTTTCTTTAGTGGTCCATGGCTTTTTATGCATTAAATAATTTTGTTTTTAACCTTATATATCTTTCTTCCACCTTTTGTTCCAACATGTCCTTATATGCTAGAAGCATGGAAGATGATTTCTTTGTCGCAAATATTTTATTTCATTTTTTAAATGTCTTTGTTGACTTTTCTTTGCACAATTTTTTTATTTTTGAATTTGTTTCTTTTTTTCATACTTGTGCTAGCCAACTTTTATTTTTTCCTTCATTTTGGTTTTGTACTTACTTTGACTTTGCATTAAATGCTTTGCATATATTTCTTTCCCTTTAATATTGCATTTTCCTTTTATTTTCACATTGGAAACTTCACAATTTTCATAAATGCTTCTTCATTATTCTCACAAATTAATATTCCAAAGATAACAAATAATTAGTGTAATAAATTATATTTGAATTATATTTGAATTTTAATTTGAATATCTTAAAAATTTATGGGATAAACTTTTTTTTTTAAATTTGTTTGTTATCATCAAAAGTCTAAATAATTCCTTAAAGAAATATTTTGGCTAACAATAAGGAATTCTATGCATTCAAAAACTCAATACTTAAATAAATAAATAAATAATCAATTTTTCTTTTTGATATCAAAGAGAAATAAAGGACATACATAGAAGTCTAAATATTCTTTAATTGAAGTATTATAACTTGCTTATTTGTACATGATAACGGCGGGATAATACAAAGGTCCTCGCGAATTGAACTTGCCATATAGGCGAACTCCCATACTAATTTAGTAGCGAAATAACTCCCATGCTAATATTATTATATTATGGCAAATTACAAAACCACACAAGCCCAGTGTAGAAACTAGTTTTTGTATAAAACTCAAATATTATCTAATAACCTGAGGTAAGGATAGGTTGCACCAGATATCTTCTTTGAACCAAAAGCCAAGCTGATATCATTTGCTATTTGTTGTGCATCATAAGAAATGCCGTCTAATCCGCTTCTTGAAAATCCAGCGCAATAGATGCCATTTTCCCCTTTCCAGTGATTTGGATAACTTCGTTTAGGCATTCCATTCTCATCAAACAGCTCTTTGTAATCCTGAAAGGTAAGTGACATTATATATTAACAGTCAATTAGTGAGACCAAATGGTGATAAGCATGAATGAAATCATCATGAACCTTCAGCCAGTTTAACACAGTGCTTCTATATCCTGTTGCAAAGATAATAACGTCAAATTGATATTGTCTTCGGTCTTCAAACTCGATTACCCCGTCTTTCTTGATGCTTGATATAGCCGGAAGAACCTAAATAAGAACGATATATATGGACATCAAAATGAATTCGATAGCTATATATATATAGTTAAGGATGAAATGAATATTGGTGGTTCTAATCAAATTTATTCTCTGAATAGCTACCTTTATTTTGCCTTCCTTAATCCTGCCAATGCAACCGACGTCAATGGTGGGCGAACGACCGTTTTTGGCTTTCAGAAGAAAGGGTCCCTCCTTCGGCCTGCTCAAGCCGTACTTGGACATATCTCCGTACTTCAGTATGCTCAACAGTAACATCAGTTTGTCCACCTTTTCCAATCCAAGGTATTTCAACAAATGCATTCCCACGAGCACCATTTCTTTAGTGAGAACATGTACCTAAACAAAGTAAAAAAAATGACACTATTTGAAGAGGTTAGATAGAAAGATTATGTAACGTGCATGTATCAATTAAGAAATTTTCAAATGTATATCGCAGAATAACATATATATAGTATATATATTAAGTTTTAAGAATAAGTTTATATATTTATCGAAAATGAAAGCATATATATATATATATAATATATATATATATATGTATAGATATATATATATAGAGAGAGAGAGAGAGATATCGTCCCAAATGCATGGATATAGGGCGGGTTGGCGAGAGGGAGAAAATAATAGCTGGGGGAAGAAACTACCGGGCTTCTAACAACAATGGAGGTGTTGGCACCCCAATTGGAGAGATCATAAGCAATCTCCATCCCGGAATTCCCAGAACCAACGACCAAGACATTTTTGTCGTACAATTCTCTTCCATTGAAATATCTGCTACAATGCATGTATTCTCCTCCAAAGCTATCAAGCCCATTTAACTTGGGAATGTGGCCTTCACTATTCTCACCGCTTGCAACCACTAGAAACTCTGCAATATAAACTTCAGTATCATTTGACGATGTGTCCTTGACAGTAAGCCTCCATTTGCCATCGTTTTCAGCGAGTAAGGCAGACTCGACAGAGCGATTGTAGCGAATAATGATGTTGAAATGGGAGACATAGTTATCCAAGTAACGCATAAAATCAATCCTAGGGACAAAGGTGGGTGCATCAGAAGGAAAGGGCATATGTGGAAGGTGGCAGAATTGCTTGCCCAAGTGAAGCTTCAAGCGGTCATAGGTCCTTTTCCTCCAAAGAGGAGCATGGTATTCATCCTTTTCTAAGACAATGTTGGGGATGGAAAGCCTGTTAAGGCATGCAGAGGTTGCTAAGCCTGCAGGCCCTGCACCCACAATCAGAACTGCCACTTCCTTTTCCATGGGTTTTGAATTAATCTCAAGTTGGTTTCACTTTCTTAATTGCCTTTCGTTTTTTGCTCAGCATTGCTATATATATAAGTAGACAGTGCGATTGTAACTTGTAAGATCAGTTCGGTTGCGCCACGGAGCTGATGAGTTGCCATGCAGAGACAGTAGTCTCGAAATGAAGAGCGAATTAAAGAAAGAAAAGAAAAGAAACCGCTTTCTTTAATCTTTTAAATAAAAAATCTCAAATTTAATAAGCCACTTACAAAATTGCTTTAATTTTTTCTTGGGCTTACCTCATGTGATTAAGGTATGTGGAGATTTAAATAAAATTTCTTAGCTCAAGTCATGGTGGAGATTTAGATAAGGCATAAAAAGAAGAATATGCTACAAATTAAAATATATACAAATATATGCAGTTGATTTTTTTTAAAAAAATTTAACTCGTACATACAGTAAATATATATTTTAATATATTTTTTGGTATACGTTGTGAGAGGAGGAATTGGATAACAGGTTTTGGGGAGCGAATCCCTCTACTGTGCCCTTGGAACCAGAAGACTGAAATACACCCGTCAATGTCTGAATGCAGACTGCTGCGTTATCATCGTGGAAATGGTGACAGAGACAGAGGAGGAGTTGGCTGAGGACCTGAAGTGGGGAGGCCAAGTTCCAAGCAAAATGGCCTTTAACTTTAACGTTAACTCATCTGCCATTCAAACCAGTCCCGCCATTTAGGGAGAACGTCCCACCTTCACCTTCAGTCACCGATAATCCTCCCTCCCCCATATCTAAATCTAACGCTTCAAAGCTTTGGCCAAACCACGCTCAATTCCTCACCACCACAACGTACAGCTTTA